>OOFJ01138953.1:0-29838 GCA_900323375.1 Benthosema glaciale
GTCATCGCCCAGGATGTAAGGGATTGGGAACTTCCACCTGTACGTGGTATTAACCATGGCATTGCGTCCTGTCTGTGAAAGGAAAAAGTTGTACTGTACTATGCTGTCAAAGGTATTGGGATATTTAGCTAAATGGACGTAATAAAGACCCATAATCAAAACATAAGTAAGTAAGTAGCCTTGCCGAGCCATGAGGCCCATAGGTCAGGAGCCTACATCCTGTTTCTGTAGCGTGAGGCAGCTTGATGTACAAGTACACCCCCTGGACATGACGCTAGTATGTCGCAGGGACTTACCCCCAATCCAACCCTTGATGCTTAGTGCCAAGCAGGGAGGCATTGGGTCCCATTTTTACAGTCTTTGGTATGACCCGGCTGGGGATCGAACCCCGACCTCCCAGTTTCAGGGCGGACACTCTAACCACAAGGCCACTGATCTAATCAAAACATAACAATTTTATATTTTGGATAATATCCATGTTTTGTTTTTAATCCACACTAGACTGACCAACTTTTTCATGTCATCAAAAAGTAAATAAAAATAAGCCAATAAATAAACAATCACCATGGACATTCTAGTTTAGTAGAACAGTGATAAAGATTTAAAACATCACACCCGTGTGAAGTAAGTGGTGCAACTACGCGTGGGGGTCCCTGGGGGGTCCCCGGAAGTTCCAGACCCACAAAACCCCACAAGTTACCCCAGACCTGCAAGTTTCGTGGACCTCCACAAGTTACCGTGGACCCCACAAGTTTCGTGCTCAGACAGACGCAGCCAGCAAGCCAGCCAGGGACAGACACACATAGATCCTTAATGACGTGGTTGCACCACTTAAAAATAAAATAAAGAAACATCTATATGCAGTATTTTTACTCACTGGAATGAGAATGTCCCCTTCAATCAAGTTGGCATCTGATCCTGCACACACACACACACACACAAATTATTTTCATAATAATCAAAATGCAATCTACAGCATATTATGTGCACATCCAGTCAGGCAATCACTGCAGATTCAGGTTAAAACGTTGCAACTTACCCAAGTTCAGGAGAGGGTTCTCATCCTCGCCGTTCTCATATACCTCTGCATTGGAATAATAAGGAAAAAATACATGGTTGACCTTTTTGACAGTAGATTAGAACATATTTTATTTAACAAATGCAGTCTAACATAAATTTGGTTCCAAATCCAATACAGAGCATGAAACTGCAGTTTATAGCTATTGATAATTTTTAACTCTTGTCCATACAGATTTCCACAATACACCACAATACACTACAGATAAGGGAAGGGAGAGTACATAAAATGTGCATAATACAATTACATCGATATATGCAACACAATTCAAACAATTAACTAAAATTGGTCATGCTCAGATTTGCTTTTAGTCAGTATTTAACATAATATATCTGTAATTAGTACACAAACAATTGCTATGAAAATAGTTTGAAGATGAACACTTTAACATACCATGTACTTCAGGGGACACACGAATCTGCATGACAACAAACCATTAACATTGTGTTAATCATCTCAGATCAGCCAATGCTAAGAATCAGAATAATTTCTGTGCAAGTTGGTCGTTATGAGTCACTCATAACAGACCATCTTGCACATAATTTGTTGGGATTCTTATTTCAAATCGATGCATAACAGATCAATTTGGGCCCACATAATAACAAAATAAAAATAAATAAATAAAACTCACAGAGTTGGAAGTGGCTAAAGCCAGTCCTGTCAATAACAATAGTCTCTGCATGGTGCCAGTGGAGATGTTGAATGTGAAGATTCTGTCTTCAAGTTTACCCATACCATGCCATGCACATTGACAAGACCCAACCTTTAGCCCTCGATAAAGTTTATGAGTGACTGAGAGTCCTTGACATTAAAGTGCTGCTGATAGAGGAGCTAGTTTATGACGGTCAAGCCATTTTACACTGACCAGGCTGGACTATAATATTTATAATACAACAACCAAGAACATGTTTTTTTTTAATACCACAGTGAGACATGGGTGGCACTGGCACATATTTAGACATTATCAATTAATTCCAGTTTCATAATAATTCAGCAGCTCAGTCAGTTCATCAAATAGCTCAATTCAGTTTGGTTCCTTCAATAACAACAAAAAGTCCACTTGACTTCGAATTCTATTCTACTATTCAAGGAATCCATCTAGTGGCCACATTGGATAATAGAAGACAGTTTATGTCAGGCCACTAAACTAAATATTGGCCACCTCTCTCCACAAACAAGGACAATGGACAGTGGAATAGGTATTAGCAGATCTTTATTCATCTTCACTGTGCACTGATTCGGATTTATTGTTATGTTCCTCAGTCAGAATCAAGATCAAGATCAGCATGTTCGCCGAGCTTTCCTTTTAAAATAAGTTGTCCATTTATCCTTTCATGGTTTTACACAACATCATAGTGCAAGTATTGTTTGCAGCACCTGAGCTGGCTGATATTGTCATGATGATCGAAGCACATTACATTAGGCAGAAAGACATATAAACGAAAACACGGTACTATATTAGTGCTGTGGGAGTACGCGCGTGCACATTATAACATGTCAAGAGGTCAACATGATTCATGGCACAAAGCACACCAAAACCCTGGGCTGAAAGAGACATATTTTTGCTGCATAATGCATTAACGCAGAGTCCCACACACACAGAATCTACATGACGGTAAATGCCGACGATCACACAGTGGCTAACGTTAGTCTTATCTAAACTAGATCCGGTGTAGTAGAGCTCGCCTACATTTACACTTCTCACACCCCTCTCACACCCATAACAAGCAGCACTCCTGCTGTTTCCGTATCTGGTCTAGACCGGATCTAGAACCTGTAAAGCCAATGGGGCCTAGTCTATTGTCAAACCGACCAAGTGATGCATTTATAAACATAATGATGTTATAAATAGCGTAATATGTTATGAAGCCCTTTCGAATCGTATTATGTACATGAAAGGAGAACATTGTTAGGTAGAAATTTAAAGGGTGGTCAGATCCGGTGCACATCAGACGAGGTGGCCGAGTGGTTAAGGCGATGGACTGCTAATCCATTGTGCTCTGCACGCGTGGGTTCGAATCCCATCCTCGTCGGTGACTTTTGATTTTCACATTGCTAAATTGATTGATTAATTGAATGATTGATTATTAGCACGTGCGAGTGCCATGCCACACAACACGTGTTTTGGCCCTCGACCTCCGTGCGTAGCGATTTGCTTTTTCGGCTCACCGCGACGCTGACTCGTTTCCACTCTCTGAACTCGCAACTCGCTACTGTATATTAGTAATATTCGCAAATGCATTCATTTAATACGCCAGTCGAATCGAATTATCGAACAATGAACAATGTTTATTTTATGAATGAAACGTGCATAGTTTTAGTTGAGAACCCGATCGTCCCAAGAAAGCGCAATGCCCATCTTATTGACAAAGTCAAGCAACTGAATTGAGTTAATAAACAAAATAACAACTGTCTGTAGGCTACTTTCGGCGTGTCCTCGTTCTGTTCTTCAGTCCATGCGGTCTCTCACTCTCATCAGCAGCACTGTAGCACAAATGCAAAGTTTGTTTGTTTTGAAACATAAACGCTATTATCGATCGAGGAGCCCCCGAGCATATTATAGCATCCATGCCGGAGGCCCCCTGTTACTGTAGTAGCCTGCTGCCTACTACCAGTCCAGACAATAGGTAGGCGGATATTAGTTTATAGTCCTACAAATAAAATAAAACCGTTTAAAAACGTTTCTCATGACCTTTCAAGACGTTTGCAATCCACATGGTGGCACGGCACAACAATGGCTCTTAGGGACCCCGATTCGACCCTCACCAGAAAAGGGCCCCTTTTCTCATTCGCACTCGCTTCTGAAACAATTTATACAACAAACTGCACCACGTATGGATTCTTACCTGCGAGTTGCACACTGACACTGCACACGTCCAAATGTAGTTAGTTCACTAGTTAATAAAGTATCTCCTCTTCGTCTTCCAGCTGGATGGTCTTCACCTGTCTGTCCTGTAATGCTGTTGTGTCTATTCCAGTGACCTCTCCCCACCAGGGCCCAACCTAGGAGGCTAATAGGTTGATTGTTTTTATTCGAGTTTATACAAGTAGGCCTGCAAACACAATATAAAGCATGCCTAGAAATAGAATAACACAAGGTATACGTTAAGCCCTATTTTCAATGTGGTCCAGTCCTGTAATTTATCTCAAATGCTGGTAACCTATCTATCCCCTCCCACTACCACCGTCCATTCTGAGGTGAGATACCTCCATCTAGTGGCTAAGGTTTTGTTGACAGCTGCACTTTATTTGTATGGCATATTTTAACCAGAGCCTTACAACAGTATAGGGCAGACTACTGTATGTGGGGGACCGTTAGCAAGAAATTGGACAGAATGCACATAGGGGATCTACACTTTGTTCACAGACCATGTCATTGCAACAATTGAATACTTTATTAGCAGTTTTCAAAAAACAAAAAAGTACAAAACAACAAAGCTTGTTTTACACCTCTGCATATGGGGTGGGGTGGGGGGGATTGTAAATGTAAACATATGTAACACTAATACTGTACAGCGCTGTCAGCAGAGCAGTCTACATCTCCTGACATTCCTTTATGTTGGGCCAGATTACATCACATTACACATTTGCAAATGTCAAATAGAAAATGTAGAAAATATGTGTGACAGTCGGATAATAATGGTTAAAACATTTAGCATGTAATGGCATACAATATTTGTAGTGTAAGGCACAACTGACAATGTAGGAAACGGAGAAAAATAATTTCCTTGAATGTGCGTTTGCAAATGCATTCATCATGTGCAGTTTGCACACGTGACAATGTAAACAGGTAGTCTTGATAATTTCAACTCTGATCTGAGAAATGTACCAAAGTGTCTGAGAAAAACGGTAACAATGAAGCGTATTCTTCATAGTGACGTCATCGTGACTTCTTTCGACTAAAAATCTTGAGCCATGCAGTATGCGTCAAGTCTTATTTAAAACTGATCGACTTAAAAATAAAATGTTTTTTCCTGGTTCAATAGTGATTATTTCAGGTGGTCGTTGTCTTCCTGGTAGCCTCTGTTATGAGATCCTGTGCTTATGTTCTCAGTACATTTGTGATCATTGGAGGCTTGTGAAAGAGCTGGACGATTCAATGCACTTGTAGCCCCATATTCCCTGTCTCGTCTGGAGGACAGGTTCATTTTTTCTCCCTGGCCATCACAGAAGATGTCTTCTTCAGTGCCTTGGTTGGCTGATATCTATGAATGACATGGGGAGTATGTATGATTATGTTATTGTTACGGGTGAGAGTATGTGGTGTGATTGTGTGGCAGAGTGTGTGTGGGTTTTGTGTCAGAAAGTGGTAGTAAGGTGTGTGAGACTGAGTGGGTCTGAGTGTGTAGTAACTTCCAGGTGCTGATCGTTCTGATGCTGGCTGCCAATCACCCTACCACCCTGGTGATTGGCTGGAGAAGACTCCAGGAAGACTACTTAAGAGCTGTGAACACCTGTGGTCTGTGGCAGCACTTGCAGTAGTGCTGTCCACCCACAAACACACACTGTGTCATTTCAGTTTAGATTTGTTTAGTTAGTAGTAGGGATGTGCCGATGAGAAATTTTGGCCGATCTCGATATCCGATATAATTAATCGGTGTTATGGCCGATAACCGATATTACCGATTCGATATGATCTCATTCTGTATTGAAAAAATATATAATAATTTTGTCCATTCTGAGAAATACATGTATCAGGGTGTCTGCACTGCAGGCTTAGGAAAGTGAAATTTCACTTTAATACCTTTTTATATTTAATTTAATTTAATTGTGAGCTTATAAATCTGTTCAAGCTGTTACTTTGGGCGTGTTTATCTGTAAAGACTGACCGATTAATAGGACAGATAAATTAATCGGTCTGATTGATTAATCGAACCGATACCGATTAATCTAAAAATAACTAAAATCGGCCGATACCGATGTGTTTGCCGATTAATCTCCCATCACTAGTTAGTAGGCCTACGTTTATGCTTTAACCCTTAAATCCAATCACTTTTGCAATATGTCTGAGTACTTGGCCACGGAAGCCTGCTTCTTGTATTCCGCCATATTTTTGTTAGTTTAAATTAGAGTAGGCAATATAGGGATGTATTGTCACTTTATTTTGTTGTTAGGTTAGTGTCTAAAATGCAAGGTTAGGTTTAGAATGTTTTGCTTATTTTACTGAGTTGCTCCGTGTGTCATTGTTTGTTCAATCCAATTTAATTCATATTGAATCCATGTAAACTGTAAATACTTTAAGTTATTAATAAAAACGGGTTCACTCCCAATTTACGTTGCATTCCCATTTTCCCCTAGAAAGGGGGACCGTAACAGTTATAATAAGATCCTGTCCATTAAGTGGAAAAACATGAAAATTACATCATATTTGTATTTTTCCATAATTATCAGTTTTAATAAACAGTTTTATTGAGCAAATTAAACAGGAGGGAAGTGGCAACTTAATAAGTCAATAAGCTTGACGGAATCCTGCCACACCCCCAAGAATAACTCAGACTTCAGATTCCCTACCGTTATGCTACTTACTGTATCTTCTTCCTTCAAAAGCCTAATTTCTATTGTATGACAGTCTCGCTTGCCAAAAAGAACTGCTCTACAGGCCATTAGAATGACAACATTCTTAAACAAGAAGCTAGAGAGAGATAGAGAGGCCATTCAGTCGGAATTCTTTAATACAGGGTATGCGCGTGACATCATCATCATACCCAGAAGTTATGTGGGAACACCTACTGAGTGGGAAAAAAATACTTTCTGGCCTTGACAGCCCATAGGCTACATCCAAACAGAAAAGTCCTATCTGATTTGATTGCATAGACGTTAAACAATGTTAAATTTTACTTTGCCAAGTCACCAAAATAGAGGGTATGCATGCGTAT
The DNA here is from genome assembly GCA_900323375.1 of Benthosema glaciale. Taxonomy (NCBI): domain Eukaryota; kingdom Metazoa; phylum Chordata; class Actinopteri; order Myctophiformes; family Myctophidae; genus Benthosema; species Benthosema glaciale. Next base: position 6,955 of record OOFJ01138953.1, read on the forward strand.
GCATGTGCATGCGTATTTTGGACAACCTCTGAGCCAACTTCCCACTATAGCCACTCAGCACTGCACTCCCTTGGGTCCTCAGCGATACCATCAAATCAGACTGTTCTCAACATATGTGGGGGAAAGACATACAGATTCTTCATGCTTTTATAGATAGATAAGCTAAATAGGCTATACCTTACCTTCTGTTCACGATGATACTGATCTATGGCATACTGGTATTTGGCTGCGTTCAGTCCAAGAAGGCCAGCCAGTTTTTCTCCAAAGAAATCACACGCTGATAAGACAGCAGTTGACAATAAGACTTTCATACATCATACCTGATTAAAAATACACCAAACATGTTTATGCAGAGCGTCTTGTACAGAATATATCATTTTTCCCACTGATTACATATATATTTTACCGAATGAATAAATCTGACAAAGATGTAATCTTTTCTGTGCATTGCACCCTGCTATTAAAGCGCCTTCTTTATTCAGTTATGTGTCCGCTCCTGAGATGCGCCGGATCAGCCTCATTTCGGCTTGAGGCGAGGTGGAATACTACACTTATAGAATTACTTACCATTCAGTGACACCCTCCCAACTAGAATGGCCACATTCTTAAACGAGAATGTGGCCTAGAGAGAGATAGAGAGAAAGAGAAGGGAGATTAGAAGGCTGAAATAATGTTCTAGTGATTACATCTTTTTTTAACCTTGACATTATCTCAGCCATGGGTTTCTACAATAGATTTCCAGCATATGTATTGCAATAGGATACATTTATTAAAAAACGAAAATAAATAAATACATAATTTCCTGTGTAAATCAAGAACCATATGTCAAGAAAAATAATCAGTAAATCATTGCAAACTCACTCATACTGTATGCCTATTAAGACCAACTTTCTGTCTTGAACAGTTTTCCCACCTTCTGTGTTGATTCACTGAAAGCTTGCTGAATTGCAGAATCTTGATCTTCCTCTTCACTGTCCTCCAGTTCTTCTTCCAGAGTTTCACCACTGGCGAAGTAGACGACCCTCCTCTCTCTGGACAGGTTAGGACCACCAAACGCTGTCTCCTGAATGTCCATGCCCTGACACAGCATATGGAAACAGCTAAATTCAATAGACATTCTTTAGGTATTAAGTTAATGCTCGAGCAGTGTAAATACAATAACAAAAAAAAAGTGTCTAAAAAGATGATTGTAGACACATTTCCATTAGTGTTCCTAGTGTACAAAAATAAATAAAGTATCTTGTAAAGCCTGTACCACTAGACTAAACAGCAGGGCAACTGGGTTGTACTTTAGTTTGACGCGTGCTTTTCAAAATTATTCAAAGTAATTCATGTCCACAGGTTTGCATACATTTGGATATGCCATTGCCAATCCATGCATTAGTTATATCCACGTTCTGTAGCAGCACTTAAATAACTTAAATATTCTGTGTAACTTACAAACAAAACCACTGAACCACCGACCACACACGGCCGAAAACTGTTTGCTCTTCCCCTGTCGCACCTGAGTGCCATCATTACGAACACAGGTAATAAGGGTTGCCATGACAACCACCCACCACTGACTGATTGATTGACAGGACTGCGACATGACGTCACAATATGTAAATGACATATCACTTGAGTTCATTTAAATAAAACAAAATAAACTAAAGCATTTTAGCTCCAACATATCTGAAAGTAATGTGTTACCTTACAAAATAGCTAAAGTTATGTAAGACAGTACCCCACAACACTGCTTATACCACTTGTACTTAATGTTTTGTGAAGAATCACAGCAAATCTCAGCCAGTTTGTCATTGATGTTGAATGTCTTCACCTCCCTGGAAGTGCCAACACCCATGCGAGTGCATATGTGTATTTGAACATGCACAATTAGACTCTATTGAATCAATAGAGTATAATTTAGTTTCTTGTAATGTACAGCTCCCCCAGTCACTGCCAGCACACACAAAATGTTTAACAAGAGCTTGTAAATACATCAGCTAGTTACAGAAGATTTCCACAATTTATCCAGCGGTCTATTAACAAAACTTACTTCCCTGAGTTGGTCACTCATTCTTCAAATGCTCCAAAACCGGTTCTGTGACATGGGGTTTATCCTCATTTTCAGGATTGTAACATCCTTGTCTTTTCACTCACTCTGATGGAAGAAAAACAATGACAAATTTAAAAGCCAAATCAAATACAAACTATACTAACTAAAACCAGGATGTCAGGTCCTGTTATCAATCTTGAAACCTGATCCCAATAAACAGGGGTGTAAACTTCTTTACAGGCAGGCAGTCACTGAAGAGGGTTGGGCTTGTTGCACTGTGCAGAATTTCATTGTTTACTGAGAATTCTTATATATAGACTATGCTGTAATGTTGCTTATCCTATGTTAAAGTGACAATTAGCTAGAAAACACACCATATCTAAAAAGTTGACATCCGTTTTGTTAGGGTTTGTAACTTTGTGCACAATATATACACATGAACATGTGAATCAAAGTTAGATTATTATTTGAATACATGATTCAATACTTTCCGTCACACACAAATGCTTTCATGAATATTTATTTCCATTTGAAACACATTTTAAATGAAGGACACCATCAGACAAGGCTACAATAGTGTACATTATGATTCAGAATATATCACCAATAAGCATCTTTAAAATAAAGAATGAAAACAGCATTGGTCCAAATTATGTAGAATTTGTTTCTCAATTAAATCTACTGTACCATATATATATATACAGTATTGAGCCAATGTGACCGCATATAAAGAAACTGGTATTAATCGATGTTTTTTAACACAACAGTGCTATAACTGTGCACAAGCTACAGCGCTTTTCCCCCACTGCGTACTCCTTGGAAAATCTGCATAAGTGACTTTAAAGTGCAAAGGGACTGCAATAAGTAGAAATGATAAATTACAATATAGTTACTGTACTTCAATGCCTATGTTCAGAATTGTACTGCTGCCCCCAGCAGGTAGGTTCCTACTCACCAAGATATCAATTGAGAGCAGAGAGAAGCTATGCTATGTGAAAGAATGGTAGGAGTACATGAGAGCTTAAACAAGACTATGATTGACAGCGAAGATTAATCTGAAATTCCTGCATTTCTTTTTTTTTTCTCCTTCAAATCAGTATTAGTCATTCATTGACGTTTCCAACACCTTGTTCATCCATTTCAAAACACGTTGAACTAGTCAACTATATAAATGACATCATATTGTAAATACAAAAGTTGTGTGTCATTTTCACACCCACCTCAGTATTATGTCTTTTAGTTGTTCCACTTCTGTACTACATACGTGATGTGGATACAACTTAAGACAAGTACATCAGGAGGATAAAACAATACTTTGTTCTAGGCCATTGAAAAGCACACTTCAGCAACTCCAAGCATAACAAGAATACATGTGTTCCAACAGCTATACTGGTGTTTCTAAAGAGGATAGCAGGAAAGGTTACTATATAAATTATAAACTCAGGATTTGTTTTACATGGGAATTTTATATCACCATTTTGTTAGGTTATCTTCTAAAGCATTAAACAATATAAATAAATTATGATCCAACATTAACAATGATTTCTTACAAAATCCCCAAGTAGCCGCAAGTAACAATGTATATTAAAAATATAGAACAGATACCTACAGTACTCATGTATAAAAACAATAACTAAAATAGATGGATCATGCAATACAAATAAAAAATAAACTAATAGATGATAAAATGCTACAATTAAACCAAAAAGACCCAGGAGAGTAAACCATGCAGCATCGTTAAATTTGTCTGTTTTCTTGCTGATTAAAGGTATTTTAATCAATTTTCATTCCATCAGTCTAAGGCATTCTTGATTAAAAAATAAACTAAAAACATCTCTATTTGAACAGTTGGACGTCTATTAAAGGTTTTCCATGAACAGGCCTGGGATGGTTGGGCGAGGGTGATACCAAAATGAAACTTTATTAGAAAAAAGCCAGTTCTCCCGTGTATGGGTAAATTATCAGTTTCAGTCTATTTTATTAGGAATTCATTTTTCTAATAAAGGATGAGATATTAATTGCAATTTCTGATGCTACTTTGTGTGCAGCCAAGAAACCAAATCCAATCAAATATCAAAACAGTTTCATCGTTTGCCCCCGACAAAATTAAGAGCTCGGTATGTTTATTTAAAACCATAGCTAATCAGAGAGATTAAATGTGGGTGTATATTTTAAAATAAACGGTTCCATTTAGGCATTAGGTAAGAGATGACTAATTTTAGTTATGTTCTAAATAGCGTGTGTTTACAGTAGGTAGGCGTGAGGTTAGATATGGTTAAGCTTATGTGTAAGGTTAAAATGGCTGTTTAAGTTTATTAGGTAAAACATTGGTTAGGTTTAGGTATACGGTTTAAAATGGTTGTGTTTAGGTGTGGTTTTGTATGGTCAAGATCTGAGGCCAGCATTCTACCTATGAGATTGTATGAACTCAATCTCCCAGATTCAGATCTTATATAGACATGTTCACGTACTTTATACCTCACACTAAGCATTTAAAACAAGATGTATAAAGTACAGCAGCCTTGTGTTCATACAACAGAAATATTGGGGCATTGAGTAAAACTGACGTTATGTATCTTTCATGACATTCACTGCTTCGTCACAACCGTTACTCTATATGGCTCTGGTCTCCGCACCGCAGAGTATTTTTTGACATCCCGTTTCTCTCTAAAGTTGAATGTTTGAGCAGCCATAGACTACACAGGTTCATCCCGATTTTTGGGGGGCATTTTTGTAAAGGTGTAGTGTTAGTAAATAGCGTAACGTGAGCTGATGATCATATGTGACTTTTCCATTCACTGTAGTAGGAGAGGTGCGGTGTTACACCGCATCTATGTCGTCTCTGCCCACAGGAAATACGTTGTCTCCGTACATGAGACCCGTTTCTGAACGTGTCTATAGGGGCGGCGGTGGCTCAGGGGTAGAGTGACTGGATGGGTAACCCGAACCCGGGGATAGCTCCCCCAGAGTTAGTGTCGATGTGTCCTTGAGCAAGACACTTAACCCCTAATTGCTCCTGATGTGCTGGTAGGTACCTTGCATGGTTTCCGCTGCCATCAGTGTGTGAATGGGTGAATGTAATGCACAATCTATGTAAAGCGCCTTGGATAAAGGTGCTATATAAATGCACCATTTACCATTTATATAAATTGGATACCAGTTCAGGACCCACACAATCTCATCCAGTTAATTTGTTTCCATTATCTGTTGCCTGTGGAAGAGTTAAAGGAAACAAATTGCTAAGTGGTCAGTATGTACAATACATACTGTATTGTTTTAATTGTGTCCGAGAGCCAAATTAAATACTGAAATGAGGTCCAAATTAAGGCTTTTAACAAAGTGTTTTTTTGTCATTATACAATGGTTTGCCCTTCTCTCCATCTCTGAGGGAAAGCCAGTACATTCCAATGCCAGAGAGCTTGGGAGTTCACAGAGGATAATGAATGTCTGACAGGTGATGTGGTACAGCCTATAAGTAAAAAGAAATATGTAAAACATCATGAATACAGTACAAGAAAAAAAGAAAGCCTTTTCCTTGTGGAGGATGACCTTTTCATTGAAAGAAAATTGGATTCCCTCACTACAGTAGGTAGGTGTTAATGAGTCTTGAGGAGCTGTGGTGAGTTTACGTTTAGGAGATGGCACAGCCTGTATCTTTCTGAGGCTTCAGGTCGGGCTCTTTCACAGGCTTCACCTCCTCCTCCTGTTTGGGTTTGGCCTGGAGTCAAAGCAGCACAACATGGAATAGAGTTACCAAGGCAACATGGACATAACATTTGAAAAAACAATCAATCGGAAAACTCATGACGTAAACCAATAACTAATGTTTTTATTTATTTCTGAAACTTATTAAGACCCTTTCTTCGTTTGTTTATTATTGTCAAAATAAAGTTAACAACTATAAACCAGAGAAGAATGAAGGGGACTTAATATGATACTTTGCAGCTTTAAGGGATGTGGAACCTTGCCTTGTACAGTCAGCTAGCTGGGCAAGAGACTGTTTGTTAAGTACAAATACTGTCTATCATCACTCCGATCAGGAATCACCTAAAGCCAGAAAGCTTCTATTTATTGGGTAGAAATAATAGTTAACCATTCTTAGCAGCATTGTGGAACACCAAAATGGCCTCTAGAGGTCACTCAAGGACTGGCAAGAGACGCATCAATTTCAAAGTTCAGTGAAAACAAACATATTAACAGGCATAAATAAAACAGTGTAGTCATCAAATAAAAGGCAGTATAATGCCTCTAAACATTGGCCTGCAGTTGCATTATTGCACATATAATGATATTAGGCATGCCATTCAGGATAATAAAGTAGCCTAGTGTGGCTTATAAAACAGACATTGTGAAGCGCTCAGTCTCAGTGCTTGTGCAATACAGAAGGAAGTAAGTTCTAGTGAAAGTGGAGAGGGCAGGAAAACGATACTTCCTTGTTGGTTTTCCAATGTGTTCTTTCATAAGGTGTTCTGTGTGTGAATAATACACTGGTAGAGCAACATCAGAAAAGTATGTGTGTGATGGTGTGGTGTAACAGCTGGGCTCAACGTGAGAGAGTAGTTGTTAGGATCAGAGGACTTTTCTAGTGAAGCCTGATTTAACTTTGTCTCGACATACAAGTTGTCTTGACCTGCATAGTAGACATTTTGATGCGTTCTATGGCCTTTTCTTTTCACTATCTGTGGTCAGTTTAAGAAACTTGCCAGAACCCCGATCATAGCATGCCTACTCTGCGATCGAGGAACCTCAAGTAGTGATTCCATTCTCATTACTAATTATTTTAGTTTAGGTTGCAACATCCAGTTCCTCAATCACTAACACAGAAGTATTATTTGGACTTACAGTAGTAGTAGTAACAAGGTTCTCCTAAAATTCAACATCACTTTAACCACATTGCTATTCTGAGCAATTTATAGTAGGCTTCAGCGAACATCCGGCAAAAACATTCTGCCACAACAAAGGAACACTGAACGGAAATAGCAGACCTACGGTACAAGCTGACGACACATCACATTGTAGATTGGCCATTTGACATGCCACAAAGTATAGGGATGCACACCAACGGACCGACATGCGGTCGAACATGCTCTGCTCCTGTGCTTGCGGTTATGGTTAGAGCCTGTACCCCAATGTATATAGAGTTGAAGTTGTTAAAATACACATATACAGTACACTAAGCCACATTGTAGTACCTTGTCGTTTTTGGCCCCCTTGGTGAGGTCAAAGGTGGCATAGACCTCAGGAGTGCACTGCTCACAGAGGGCTGGTAGCTCGAAGGCAATAGGCTCTGCCAGGCCATAGCTGGCCTTCAACTCCAACTGTGGCGCCTCGGCTGGGACCTTGTGGAAGTATCTGGATGCATGTAAAATAAAATAATACATATTAAAGGATTGTTAAAAATGTTTGTCTGGACCAATGGGATCTCTGTATACTGTACATGTGCTGGGATTTTGCCACATAGAGCAGCCTTGAGTACTTTAAAATGAATCAAAGTAATATTTGTCAACAAATATAAGAACGTTACCACATGTGTGGGTTTATAATGTCCCTAGTAGAAGAGTATAACATACACTTTCACACATGCATGACGCACGTCTTTATAACTGCCCTATTCTTAAGCATACACACCATGTTGTTGCATGCAGAAGTATTTGTCTGCAAAACTAATCAGTTTTCTGGATGGACTGAGATGTCTTCACGTTTGCACATTAGGGCTGGGCAATATTCAGTATTATTATTACATTGACGCTGTGAGATATACCGGTACGTATACATATATCGGATGGGATATTTAATTTATATTGTAATATGGTGGCCTATGTATCGTCTTTGCCTGTTCTTGCTCTTCTATAATTTACCTTTAACCGCTTACTTAAGTTACATACACATTACTGATGCTTTAACTTATTGATCAAAAAGCTCATGATGCATTTTGTGAAAGCACCAATAGCCATCCCCTCAATATCATTTCGACCGAGGAATTTTAGTCGAATATCTCAGGAAATTGTATTTTGTCCCCCAAGATCGCCCAACCCTACAACGTGTTCCGTCTAAAATGTATGACTCACATGAAACCGTTCTCTCGTTGGCATTTCTCCAAGGTGTTCTTAATGAGGCTTCCCAGCTTGAGGAAGAAAAGCTGTTCCGAGGGTTTGGCCGTGCTCCCCGGGCCTTTGGTCTGCCGGTAGTCTTTACACAGGGCCTCGGCACGGGAGTAACCTAAAGCAATGACATCATCCCCAGAACACGCACAACAGGCAGACGTGGCGGACGAGGAGTGAGAAGGGGGGGAACATGGACAGAACAGAATGTGAGCAGAGCAACACTTACACTCGATGGCCTCATCCTATCATGTGTTGATCTCTGACCTCAGTGTAAGCCAATAGAACTATACATCTTGTGTCGACATATGCATTATACTACACAGTTCTTCATTTAACTCAGAGGGTGATTTGGTTCCATTTGTACACTCAAGAGTTTAATTAACATGGGAATTCACAGTTTAATCTGTACATACTAAATGGAATACCATGATTATTACACAAGATAAGTTGTGTAGAGATGGACACATGCATGCAGAGTATGTTTGCACCACAAACATGCAGACAACCTACATGTTTCTAGTCATCTTTCTCTAGGGAAATTAGACTGTGAAGATTTGTATATACTATGTAGCGCAGTGAGCGCACACACACAGTTCTAGGAATCTTGCCTTTTCCCTAGACGTACTTACACTTCTCTGCTTCTTGGAGTGATCTAATAGATTCTCCACACTTGTCGCTCGCCAGCAGAGTCTGTCCATGATAGCAATATGCCTGCCAACAGAAGGTATTTCCATAAATAAAAAGAAACATTGTTTGCATAAGAAAGTGTCTTTCCCTCTCACAGCTGGGACTCCAAGCAGGACTGAAACATGGTCAAAACATGCCATATACAAGGCCAAGGGCCGATGAGCTGCCCAGAAAGAACTGAGCTGTCATTAGGCTTTTATTGCAGAACCCAGTCTGATGTTGCAAAACTGGACCCGAGGGCGAACAATGTCCAAATGGTTGGGTAGGTCAGTAAGTAGGTCGAAGTGCCCTGTTGTTGGTACCAGCCCAACAAGACTAGACCCCTGAGATCATGGATAGGTGGAGCGTCACATCTACCATCAGCTCCCAGTAACAACTTATTGTAGTACCTACAAGCTCTGCTTCTTCTCATATGACAAAATGTTTTTCAAAATGGTAAAAAAAAGAAGGGCAAATAAGTTTAGGGATAAGGGGTGGCTCAAGATATAGCACCAGGTGTTCTACCTTTAAAAGGTTAGAAACCAATTCTGCTCGTTAGATACAATGAAGAGAAATTAATGTTGGTTTTGTCACATTATCACCTGTCGCTTAAACAAACATTATGTTAATCACTGTTGTAAGATGACAAGAGCGCCACCTCACTTCACCGGTGTTATTTAGTAAAGTTACATATTACTAATTTATATGCCGGCACTGATTATAGCATGACATTTCCTCACATGACACACTACACTTTTGTGCAATTACAAATACAAACTTCAGTGGTTACAAAATCATTTACAAGCACCGACTCTTTCTTAATACTTCACATGTATGTGCAGTATATCAACTAGTACTGTACATGATTACAGTAGTTAATATTAGTAATTATAGGCGAATGCAGAGAGAGACCTCAATACCAAATATGTAGCCACATATTGGAGGTTAATATCAGTCTGTCTTTAGAGCTTCAGGTGGAGATTATAAAACTAAATAAGCATGTGCATGATGGACTTACATAGGCCATGTAAAAGTGCTGCTTCAGTTGAAGGTATTTCCTCCACTTGCTGCTGCACTCTGGCTCCAAGGTGTTCAACGTATGATCTGAGGAGATGGGCACGATTATATTGCATGCAATGGAAACCTTCATTATGCTTTGCTGTCTTGCTGTGTAAGCCCGATATATTTGACAGAAAGTGGGGTTAATATGAACATATCACATAATCACTCGTCTAAAAGTTTGTAAAATGAAACATACATCACTACAGCAAAAACACTGACCGGCTTTCTGATAGAAGTTTGCCGTCTCAAACGACAAAGCTGCAACGAGTGTAGCATTATGCTTCAGTTCAATCGCTCTGGCAATCGTCACTGTGGAAGACAAGAAAGGCAAATGCAGGATGGATAAGAGCCAGACATGATAGGAAAAAACATTGACATAAACAGTATATCTGATATAGCATATTATCCGAGTAGTCAGCATCACTGAGTCATACACTTTACTATGGCTGAGCCGACTCAAGTGATTCTAAGACCTCCTTAGTCGCAATTAATTATTTTTTGTTATGCTTTAGAATGGCTAGTAACTGTAGCGGTATCCGTACTGTACCTTCCTGTGCTTCTGCTTGACACTGGATGATGTAGGCATCGATAACTCGTGGCTCCAGGTCTCTGCCCTTCTCAGCTGGGGTGATAAGACGGGGGATGTGGACCTCCTGTGATAAACACACCAGGCAATATAAGGTTTCAACAGACGTGGAAAAACCCTGTAAAACGCAAAGGTTCACAGAACCAGATTGCCTTTTGAATGTCAAATTTGTTTTGAACATTTAGGTAAATCAGTCTTATATATATGCACATAATTGTACATTCTAATAAGATCAAAAATGTGTTTACATTTGACTGATGCAGGACACGCAAGTAATATACAGTAAACTTATGCAGGACGCTTAAGTAATGTACTTAAGTACACGTTTTTCACCTTGAGGTTTTTGTATATACCAGCAGCAACCTTCAGGCTACGGTGGACATCTTTTGCTTCCGCCTCCGTTACGCTGTCAAAGATGCAAATACAGTATGAATGCAAGTATCCGTCAATGCCAAATGCTGTGGGCTCACGTTGATGAGCATTTATCAGATCAACACATTCAGGTAAACAAGACATACTTCTCCTTCCCTGCTAGTCGTGAGGCGAACTTAGTGTACCAGAGTGCCACGTTGAAGGCCATGGAAACCAGTTCAAAGATGGCATCCTGCTGAGCACTACAGGGAGACAAAAATGAGAAAACAAACAGGGTGGTGAGTTATGAGGATGGAAAATTGCCACCAGCCAAGGTTCATTGAAAACCGGGACATTTAGAGTTTTATAATATTTGTTGAGACTCGGGACATAAAACTGGGGCAGAATTCTGGTCATGCCTATGCTAGGCATGTACTAAAACCTGAATTATCAGTAGGGGAAAACATGAGGCCCTGCCAACAAAATGACCTAGACTAGCCTTTGTATTTATTGAGAGCAGGGCAGAGAGCAACTCGAGTTTGATTTGGCAAAAGATAACTAAACTAGAAAAATGTGCTCCTCAGGGTAGGTAGCTTATTGTGGGCCAGCAATGTTTCACGGCAATCCGACGGTGCGTTCATGATTTGAGGCATGTTGTTATCCATGCCGTACTGTTAAGAGTTTGAAAAATGAAACATATAGGCATTTTGTTCCACTCCTGCAAACTTTGGAAGCCAATCAGGAAGGAATATGAAGAATTTGACAGATCCATCTTGATCACGTGACCAATTGTACAGAATTTGTACGAGTAATGTCTTCTTTTTCCTTTTTTGCCGGAAATCTACCTTTTAGTGGCCCATGGAAGCAAATGGGCAGGGCCTCTTGGGTAGGGCTGGGTGACATCATGATTATTTCAAACTTTTGCCTAGATTACAATTCACAATCTTTTTTTAAGTGAAAATAGCAGATCTACAAGCTCAAAAAGGGGCATTTTGAGCTTGGCTATTTTCACCATGTCTGTATATAATACCAGGTTATTAGAATGTAACAAATGTTACATTCAACAAAAGTATTTGATGTAAAAAATGAAAGAAGAAAAACATGCTTGTAGATTATAATCTACGTGAGCCAGTTAAATCAGTTATTGGTTCCAACTTCCAAGTATCGGTTTTAAGGTATTTTCAGTTAATCGCCGAGCCTTAAGGCTCATTCAGAGTTTGATTGTTAATGACCACCGCGACCACCGAAACAATGGTGAGTAAAAACAGAGAGCAGGGCTAGAAATAGCTGTGCGGTGGTTGAGGTGATGTGGCGTCATGTTGTAGTTTTCCGTACTCGTGGTGGTCATTAAAAATGTGCACATTCCTACCTTCAGTGGACTTTCAACTTATAGAAGTATTGGTACTTCACCACTTTCAACCTGGTGTCCCTATTTGGGTCATGTAATTAATGGGTGAACTGTTTTCTTTCTTTTTTTGAAAATCACAAAAATAACTGATCTACAAGGTCACATGATGTCACGTGAAGTCGCAAACTTGTAGATGGGCTATTTTCCTCTGCATGACAGTGCCGTACTGTATGATGAATTATGCGTACAGTGTGCACATTTACCTTGGTGTGTTTCCTTGTAAGGTGTCTGTCCACTTGAAATTCTGAATAAATCTCATCTTGTTCTCCTGTGTTGTTCCATCCAGAGATGCAATGAAGCCTATTGTACAATAAAACAGTCAAAATGCCCAGCAGCAGCTTGTTAGTATCAACCTGGTGACCAAGAATAAAGGCAACGTTGCAAAACAAAAATAATTGAATTAAACACTGCTCGAGTGCACTGTATCCAACGCTTCACTGTAAATGTCCCAACCTTTTTCAAAGAGAGCCATATCATAAAATATTAAAACACGCAAGGGCCAACTACATAATTTACCTTCGAATTTAAGCGATTCCATGCAACTACATTCATCAATATTTATATAAATGGGCTTTTGTCAGGTCACAGGTATGCGCTGTGAACAAAAAGCCTTTTTTTTTTCAGCCTTATGTCACATTACCAAATGTAACCAAGCAAGCAAGGGAAAAAAAAGGAAAAAGAAAAAAAAATACAAGGACGGAACACTAACAAATTATATTTTGGGAAATGTATATTAATGTAAAAATGTCCCATACTGTTGGGCAGGCCGTTCATAATACTTGCCGTTCATAGTACTAATATATATATACACCGGCATATAGATATATCATACTTTTAAGAAACCTAAATATTGTCTCTCACCTAATACCAGGTCTAATTCGCATACAGTTTCACTATCTTCTTTTTTTTATCTTGTCTCAGTTGGATAACTTGATTCAATCATGCCATTTACACCATTTACTGTTTATCTATGGTCAGGAATGTCTTTGAGGCTCTGTTCCCTGCGGCTCCGGGCCACAAGGCATTGTGTTTGTTACACCAGAACTAAAATTAGTCAGCGTGTTGAAACTTATTCTGCGCATTTTTGCGATGATCTTGTTTCCTTTGGCTATAAAATAAAAGACCGGGACCCTGGTAATGCTTCTGGACCTCTGATTTCTCTCCACATATATATTTTTCAGGAACAAATATCCTAAATCTTTATACATCATGTTATGTAGGGGGCCTACTGCATCGACCCTCTCATCCTGAGAGACTTGCAAAATGCAAGATATACTTGTCTTTCTCTAAAGTGGCATGAACCCTAGTCAGCCAACTACAGGGCAAATGGTCACCTTGTAAGAGGGAGAAGTAGGCATCTGTAGCGCTTTTCATGATCTCTGGGTTGCAGGTGACATCAGTGAACATCTCCAGTAGCCGAGCTCTGGTTGTCCTCAAATCACTTTCGTTGTAAAAAAAATTAAAAAGCAAATAAAATATAACAGTCAGTCAGTATTCATAGTTAGTGTTTAATTACACTCCTACACAACAACTTATCTTGTTCAAAATGTGTAATAGGAAAGTATGGAATATATGGAATGTACGTGCTAATAAAAGTATTTAAAATATTGCTTTGATGTTCATATTAAAAGTTGTTTTTTTATTAGCATGTGCATTATATATTCCATAGGGCTAGACCACATATGGATCCTATGACATCATCAACTTGTGACTGGAGAGCAGTTCCTATTGAGTGAAAGATTCTCTATTTATGAAAGAAATAAAATATTTAAGGTGTTTTTATTTTTTTTGTTTTTGTTGTAGAGGGCAAGTATAAGGTTTTAAGGCATATTTGGATTATGACGTTTATCTACTTGACCCAGTACACACGTGGCGTCTCACTCATCTACGTAAGCATAATTGATATCCGTGATAGTACGATGACCATCAACTATGTTATCAGAGACAGGCACAATGGTACGAGATGTATGTTCCATTATTCCTATCCATTCTGTTCTTGTCCTTGTCTCATATCTGCTGGCCACGTAATTGTGTCCAACACTGTATATTCTCTACTATGTATTGTGTGTATTAAACCTCAGAGCTATGTGAGTCATGTGATACTGCCTGGTGTCATGTTCTCCAGGCACCTGACTCAACACTCAACTGAAACGTCACCACACAGGTAGACCGAGGGACCGAATGGTTGGTCAACCGAGATCACAACAATAAGTTACATCAATGTTTAAGTCTTAATGGCATTGTGTACAGTACACAAAATATGGATAGGAACAGCCAGGATTTCATGCAATGCATTAATTTCTAACTATGTGTGTGACATACTTGCATATCTTATTGGCAGCAGGGCTTCCAGCCACTCCATAGAAGTTGAAGGAAACCGGCGCTGTGGCCTTCAGTGGGTTTCTGTGAAACCAATGTGCCATTCTGTGGGTTCGATGATGAAGAGCCTAGACACACCTATAGAAGCTTCTGGGGAAGAAGAAGCAGAGCAAACAGTTCTCTTTGAAATCTCATCTCGCAGCCATTACCTGCTGAACTGGTCCCAACAACAGACACGTGTTTAGAGACGGGTTTCAGAGTGATCTTGGACAGCAGTATGCCAGTATCTTACTCAATGTTCGAACCAGGACAAAACGCTACTACTACATTTAGACATGATTTTCTGGCCCGTTTCGCTGTAATGCTAACGAGCTAATGCGCTAATAGTTAGCCCCTTTACTCGTGTCCACTTTGCAAATAATAGACAAAACACTCCCACTGACTGTTTCTGTGGTGGTGGTGATAACGTTGACAACTACTTTCAAGTTATTTATTTATTGCCTATAATAAATGTAGGACAAAAATACCTTACGTAATAGGAAACGTGACTGCTAACATTAGCATTTTGAGACGTTGTTTTGATGTGAAATCAAACTAGGCCTCCTGACACACTCTGGCTTTAGTGTGTCGCTAAACACTGAGGGAAGATAGTCATAAAACGAGAGTTGTAAAAGTATTGCGTGTTGACCACTGTTACCTCTTAGCCAGCACAACAACAACAAAAAGCAGCGCCGTGGGGTCCGTTTAAAGCCCTTTGGAAACTCTGACAGACAGGCAACAATAATTCACTTCCGGAAATAAACACAAGTGGGTTGTAACCAATCACTCGGCAGTACTGAGTCACGTGATCTGTGTGTGTGTGTAAAGAAAATAGTACGGATCTGTGATCAGCGACAGCGTTGTGGTTGTTTCGCTACTATGGTGGTGGTTGGTTGTTCAGGGCTTGTTTACCCGTTTACTCGTTTACTCACTCTCTGTTGCATCAGAGAAACGCTGATCTGTGATCAGCGTTGTCTTGTGTTTCTTTAGACTCATAGAGCTTGTTTTCCGATTATTACGATCACACAGTCCAAAAACCTCCTCTCTGGAGTCTGGAGTGAAAAACGCCCTTTTGAATGAAAAACATGATCATCTTTCATAGGCAGCCAATCTGAGAACCCGTCGTCAAAACATTAAGGAAAAACAGCTCCCTCTTTTCCTACGAGTTTGACTGAGTCAACAGGCTGTCTCGAGAGACTAATAAAGCCAATGCCTATTATTATTTTACAATAGGATGAAGAAAAGCTGTGTTTATATTGTGTGTTTTTTTTTAAATTAAAGACAGACGCAGTGAAAAATCAACCATTTTTATTTTTCCACTTTGGCAACGATTGGGGTGATGTGAAAATAGAGCAATTAACAATTATTTCAACAAACAATATAAACAAAGATTTAGTCTGACTCTGAACAATTATTTACACCTCACACACTGAGTCAAGAATTCCCCACAAACACAGTAAGTTACCTTTCATAAAGATGTCCATGGATTAACAACAGTGAAGAGAAACAACCCAAACCAAATCTAATAAGGCTCATAACGAATAGATTGTGCTTTGCAAAAAAGATTTTAAAAAGAAAAGGGAATACAGTTACAATTAATCATTCTAATTTCACATTTGTTTATCACGTTCACCCATAACCAATAAGGCACATATTTACAATTTGAAGGGCAAAATAAACTGTCCACAACTAATAAACGTCATGGACAGCCAAGAAATATACAGGGTTGCCACAGTGCCACACGCAGTAAAATCCTAAGCGTTTTGCATAAAAATGTAACCACTATAACAAAATGTAACCACTTGGTTACATTTGGAGACGGTTCTACTTGGACACGTCTTCAGTAATGGACCCGAGGACATAGGAGTAAAATTAACCACTTGAACACCAGCATCCTTATAGCCAAGAATAGCAGATCTACAAGCTTGAAACACGATCTGCAATTTTTGGAGAAAAGGGAAAAGTAAAGAGGGTTTAAGACTTGAGCCCACTTGACTTAAAGCGGTTAATACTGTGGATTTTAAAGTGTATGGTAATAGCGGAATGATGATCAATATGTTCCCATTTGACCAGACTACCCTTACAAAGTCCATCTGCATAAAGGCCCTATGTGCCCTTCACATGGTTTTAATTAAGTCCCTGGGGAAAGAAATGCCATTATCAAGAGTTGATGACTCATATACTCTGTTCATATGCAATACCAGCAAGCTCACATTAATAAGCACTTGTGTAAGTTTGATCAACATCTACGTAACAAACGTCAAATATTAATTAGCATTTTGTCAAGTTTTGGCAACACCATAACAACAAGAAATGTATGCACATATGACATCATTTAGCTTACCGCTTTTACTTTGTCTTTCTTTACATTATATGCCAGTAAAATCCAGGTGTTGTGTGCTTTATGATTCAGTGTCATATAAATTCTACGAGTGCTGGCTGGAACAGCTAAAGATTATGCTTTTCTATTAAGAACATTTTGAATTCTGGTTACAAAATCAATACATTGTGCTAGCATATCTTCAACTAAATGATGTGCAAATGTACAAAAAAAAAAAAACTGTTGTTTGCCAAACCAAAATTTGAACAAAGTCTCCACAAGGTTCACTCATTACCAACACACAGCAAACAGTGACAGTCATGAATCGATATCAGTCAGTTCTCATCAGAGCCGGCAAGAAATATGTTCAAGTTTAGTGGGATGTGTGCACATTATTTTACTTCTCCATTTACACACATGCGTGCACGCCACACACACACACACATAAACGCACGCACGCACGCGCACACACAGTGTGTGTAGAACAACATTTCTAAATGGAGAGGTAAAACCACCGATCCCAACTCCCTCAATACCCAGTTAACAATGGAAACAAACAGAAAAGTTACATTCAGTAACATATAAAAGGCCATTTGAAAGTCCATCTCATCATTGTGTAGGTGAGGTCAACAGTCTACAAAAGGCAGCACTGGCTCAAAAGCAACAAGTTAAACTTGTAAGAATTACAACTTAAATGTGTGCAATACATTGATGATTGTCCTATACAGTAAAGGTATAACCCTACATATGGGTGTATGCATTACATGTGCATTTTTGATTGTCCCACTTAAAGTTGTACCATAAAAAGCAATCACACATGTGTAAATATAATATATTGCATCTGAACATTTGCAATACAATATTCTGCACTTCCCGTAATTTAAACATGTCACACTGCTTGTTGATAGATTGTGTCTTAGGCACATTTCACAAGTGAGACAAGATTTTCTTTTGCAATATGCATGTTATTTTAGCCGTCATTAAATCATATATGTGCCAATTTTGACACAGACACTTACTCGCCTACTAAGTCTTTGTTTATGCCACATCCAGAAGCAGAAACCTGATACTGAAATGATGTCCATGCATTGATTGCACACATGACACAACACACAAGGAACGTCTTTGGCAACTGCGTAGCTTTGGTGATAAAACAAGTATTTTGAAAACTAATCTCGATGCCTAGCTGCATAAACACACACCACATTCTCTGACCTCATTTGGTCCTGACTCCTAACCCTGGGAAGACCTCCCTCACTGAAGGAAAACATAAACATTACGGAAAAGTCAACACAGTGGAACCCTGAAATGTGTATGAATGGCTGGCACATCTCCCACAGCATACCAACAGCAAAGTTTTATCCGTAACATTTCTCAGTGGGGTGAACGCACAGGTCACAGGCGTTTGGAATAGTTTTTACATAGGACCTGGTCTCGAACGTCTCCCCATCCGCCGTTCTTCATGTGCGGCTTGTGGTCCACTGGTTCTGTGCCGCTCAGGACAAGAGACGGAGGGAAGAGGCTCTCTTTGGCCTTTAGGAGGGATTCCTCTGCCTTCTGCAAGGCCCATTCGGGCCTGCAGTTTTCCTTCTGATGCAGGCCGCAGTCTCCTGTGTGGAGAACCCTGGACCCCTGGGCCACCAGGACCTTGATGGGCTTCGATATGCAAGTCCCCGAGAGACGCTGCAGGGTCCAGTCCCAGTTGTAGTCGTCGTAGGTGCAGAAGTCGTTGCTGCAGCCCATCAGCTTGTAGTACATGTCTTTGGAGATGCCCATGCCGATGTTGTGCTTGGTGGACATCCACCCAGTGGTCAGCACCTTATTGGACACCGTGGGGAAGTTGGCGAAGGGCTCGTGGTTCCCCAGAGCCAACATGTCACAGTCCGCGCAGCTGCTCTTCCTGTGCTCCGCCATCAGCTTGTAGAGATGGTAGAAGTCGGGTAGGATGAAGTTGTCCTCCTCCAGGAAGATGGCAAAGCCGCTGTAGCCCTGCATGGCCTGCACTCGCTCCCACACAAAGTGCATTTTCCACCACCAGTGGTGTTTGGTTTGCGTGATGGAGGCTTCCCTGTAGTGTCCATATGAGTCAGGGTGCTCGGCGTTGAGGCATCCTGTTTTCAGGGCCTCAGCCTTGGCTATGTCTCGAGGGCAGTCCTTTGGATCCTGCCCAGGAAACTCACCGGGATACAGCTGAGTGCTGAAAGGGAAATAGATTTGCAGTACTTTGCAGAAAGTTATCTCCTGCACAATGGAGTTGATTTCCTGTGAAAAATAGTCATGGCTGAAAATAAGTAGGAAACTGTGGACCTCCGCAGCGTTCTCCAACGACTTGATGAGTAATCTGAGGTATTCAGGTCTGTTATGGACCTGCACGACCAACACCAGGTGAGGGTCCCCTGGAAACCTATCCGCATTGAGAATGTTCTGGTTGTAATTGGCACTATAAACGGACTGAGTCAATTCTGGCACAGAACCAAAGTTAAACTTAAGTATGTCACCCGATTGCCGAGCCTGGCTTTCCTGTGCCGAAGCACTGGGTCTAGGTCTTTCATCATCAGACAGTATTAATACACGTGTAGTAAACATGAGAGTCACAACGATGAAGGAAATGCCCAGCAAAGCGAGCAGATTCCTCTTGTTTACTCTGAACCTCATGTTCACGTCGCGGCGCGTACAACAATGTAATCTTTGGATTAAAAATAACAGCTTTGAATCACGTACAAATCGAGAGCTTCATTGTGAAAGCGTTCCGTCGTGTTCCTCCCTGTATTTACTACCTCCCTGTAGTAAAGGAAACTCCCGGGCGCTTCACAAAGTCTCGGCGAGGCGGCACGAGTCGCAAATAAAGTGTCAAACGTTCCTTGGTGGCTTTCTTTCTTTCTTTCGCCGGCTCGATTGTGTCCAAGTTTTGAGAACGGCGTCATCTGCGATACAATAGCCGCTCCATTCTACCACTTTAGCACCTGTAAAAAACATTAGGACAAAAGTGTCACGGCGGTGTACACGGAGAGGCAGCGGACTGCCATTTAAATAACGTTTTTAAACAATCTAATTCACTTTTTTGTTAAGTTTACTTTACCAAACGTAGGTGTCATGTGTCAGTGTGGCTGGCTGCGCTCATACCAGGAAGAGACTAATAGGACTATGAACCATCTTCTGGTCTACAGTGACTTATTGACTGCTGACGTGTACAATCCAGCCAACGGGAACAGACAGGCTGGGTTCCTGTTCAACGAATCGCTGGTCTACCTATAGTCGTGTAACGTGAGACCGCTAGTAGAACCTACATGAAGTGTAGTAGTACAGCCCTCCCCTTAGGACCATCTGAACAACACGGAAGGAAAGAAAGAAAGAAAGAAAGAAAGAAAGAAAGAAAGAAAGAAAGAAAGAAAGAAAGAAAGAAAGAAAGAAAGAAAGAAAGAAAGAAAGATGTAATAGGTCTATAGTCTACTGGGATAAATTATACATTTGAAATGTCATGCCATGGAGATTGGCCTAATAATAATAATCCTTAATAAGAGGAATTCTCTATATATGTATCATGAATCAATTTGCATATGCTCATCATGTGGCTTTCTTTGGCAGTATCAGTTGATTTGCATACCAGTGGTTACACCTCCAGGCTTGACATTATGTCGAGTTGGATAGTGGCTAGTATTGTGTTACCACAGAGTTTAAGTAAACGTAATGGAGTTTGTTAAAGGATGTATTCCAAGTAACAAATGCCACATGAATACTATGTTATTCAACTATATATATTTTTAAAAAGTCTCAATTTGTAGGGTACACTTTTTTTTCAGCTGAAGGATGCTATACCTATGGTTAAAAAAAAAGTCTAGTCTCAATAATTTTTAATGACATTCATTAAAGTCCATAGTATTCAGTGAAAGCTTGTGAGTCTATTGAACGGTTCTTAAAATGCAGGTCTTGGATGTCAGTGAAAGGTGATATAGGACTAGTCTCTAGGCCTAGAGACCCATGCACTGTAAAACACGTAATAGATATATATATGTACAGTAATTATGTATTATTACAACAGTTACGTCTAAACATGATGACACAATCACATATGACAGTCAAGCGTTGGATTTATCAACTTATCAAGTTGTACAGTTTTCAGAAAAATCAACATGACTTTATCAATCTCATAACAAAGTAGTTATGCCTACATAAACAAACGCTGTTGCAACACAAGCACACACACATGAGCTAACTAACCGGATTCTACAGTATGTTAAAGTCCATGCACCACCACAGCAAGGGTTAAGGGTTTTTCCTCTCATTCCATCTACTATCATTTTGTCCTGACTCCTGGCCTCTGCTGTCATTGTCTTCTTCTGTGCCCACATAGGAGAATCTCTAGGCCTACACTACACCATGCATTGTCTGTCAGGTATAACTTTTAGGTGCCGGTCAGTGTGGTCACGCTGAGAATCCGTGCATCCTCTGCAGTGTAGACAGATACAGACATTGGTGGGTTTTCGGCTCATGGAAACTGTTGGTCAGACTGAATTGGCCCCGGTGACTGGACACCTGTGTGTCATATGGGTCACACATGGCAAGTTTGAGACCGTACGGTCGGCCGGTGCCCGAGTCATGCACAGGACACACGCACGCACGCACGCACACGCACACGCACACGCACACACACACACACACACACACACACACACACACACACACACACACACACACACGCACTATAGAGTATAGTGTCACTATACTGTATAGTGGGTTGTCAATTACTACTGTGAGTGACTGTCAACTACTATTACTACTGTCATTGTCATTGCTGGATACAGATGCAGACTGTCAGTAGCTCATATCCTGACCTTGCTGGGAAAGTCCGGATGTGTAAATTGAGTGAGAGAAACACTCCTCTCCCTCATCAACCATCGTCATGGTGGCATGGAGTGAGGAACACCAGGTGCTCCCTCTGGAGCTGCTAAGTGGCCAGAACAAGAAGACTGCATTTATAAAGCAGGTACAAGGCCAATACTGTATAACTGTGGGTGTGTAGTGTAGCAGTAAGTGCATTGCTGAAAAAGGAAAAAAATACTAAAATATATCTTGTCCTTTACGCTCCATTTATGCCATCATTTCCTGTCTGCAGAGTTACTGCAGTGTCCTTGCTGAGGCAGCTGAACCACTTCCTGAAGATTATAACATGATTAGATGAGAAGAACACACCACAGGGAGGTCGACCCTGCCGAGAAGAGGTGCCAACCTGCCGAAAAGGTTTTCATTTATACTGCTTGCGAGACGGTCAGTATATCACATGGCGCTGTGCTGAGGTTTTCATCACCACAGTGTTTTTTCATACAGCGCACCATGTCTCTTGCTTAGATGCCCTGCACAGCTAAACGAAAGAAAAAAGAAAACGTCCTTCCTTCTGGGAGTTTATCACAAAATTAAATGAATTTGAGTGGATCTTCATGAGTCACAAGGCAAGTTTGCCTTCCGCCACACTGAGAGCTTTCACAAAGAAAGAGAGAGAGAGAGAGAGAGAGAGAGAGAGAGAGAGAGAGAGAGAGAGAGAGAGAGAGAGAGAGAGAGAGAGAGAGAGAGAGTGAGAGAGTGAGAGAGAAAAAGAAAGAAAGAAAGAAAGAAAGAAAGAAAGAAAGAAAGAAAGAAAGAAAGAAAGAAAGAAAGAAAGAAAGAAAGAAAGAAAGAAAGAAAGAAAGAAAGAGTTAGCGGAATTAGCATACATGGTCTAAACAATATACTACTAGGCTACAGTACCTACTGTAGCATCTATCTAAATATCATACAGGCTGTAAGTAAACAATGAATCAGCTATCTAATCTATCTAAGCTGGGGTATCTAAACTTTGACCCATGTATGTAATGTAATGGGGTTATACTTTCTGTCACCACTCTTCATAGTCGGAGGGAGTGTTATGTTGTTTTTGGGTAGTGTCAGCCGCACATAGCAAAATCAAGTTTAACTCTGAGTGTAAAAATGGATTTAGACTTTGCTGTGCATGTTTAG
>OOFJ01138954.1:0-25401 GCA_900323375.1 Benthosema glaciale
CAATTTAATTAATTACTGAGTCTCCATAATGGGTCCGTTTTGGGCCAGCAACCAATCAGAGTGTTAATGATGTTTTGGGCTTTTTTTGTACAGCGAGTGGTGTAGATGTTTTGGAGACTAGGTAATGCTGTGCCGATCATCTTAGCTGCTGTTTTTACTGTCCTCTGCAGCCTGTTGCAATCCTTGAGCAGTCGTGTTACCGTACCACAATGTGATACAGCCAGTTAAGACACTTTCAATTATACAACGATAAAAGTTCACAAGTCCCTTGGTACTTAAGCGCCTCAGAAAGTACAGTCGCTGCTGCGCCTTCTTGAGGATGTTCTCGGTGTTGAGTGACCATGTGAGTGTGTCTGTGATGTGTATGCCCAGGAATTTAAACTTATCAACTATGTATGTCAACAGATGAACCCTTGATGGAAATGGGGGTGTGGATACCTTTGGACCTCCTAAAGTCGTCAATGTTTTCTTTGGTCTTATTGATGTTAAGTGATGTGTTGTTATCGCACCACAGAGTTAGATCTTCAATCTCCCTCCTATAGGCCCTCTCATCACCGTCGGTTATTAAACCGATCCGTGTATCGTCCGCAAATTTAATTATACTGTTATCACATCTTGCGACACAGTCAAAAGTAAATAAAATGTACAAAAGAGGACTGAGGCAGCAGCCTTGTGGTGCACCGGTTCTGGTGAGAATTGTGGATGAGCATCTCTCACCTATGCGTACGAACTGGGGCCTGCCTGTTAGAAAATCAAATAGCCAGTTACAGATGGAGCTGCCTAGACCAAGGCCACTTAGTTTCAACACTAATTTAGATGGGACAATAGTATTGAATGCGGAACTATAGTCAATGAACAGTAGTCTAACATAGGAGTTATTTCTGTCAAGGTGCACCAAGGCAGTGTGTAAAGCAAGAGAGATAGCATCATCCACAGATCTATTTGAACAGTAAGCAAACTGTAAAGGATCAATGCTAACAGGAATGATGCTCTTGAAGCTCAATTTGCCAGGAGCAACGTGTGCGTGCGTGCGAGCGTGCGTGCGTGCATGAGTGTGTGTGTGTGCGCGTGTGCACACTGTATGTGTATTATAACTATTGTATTACAATTGTTCTCTTTTTGTACATGGCTGAATGGTTCTGTTGAGTGTTGATTACTGATTATGTATGACAATAAAAATACCTCGACCTATCTGTTATGCTGCTAAATTGAAATGTCAGTATGGTAAATCCATTAAAACTCATTGTATCCCTAAAACCGCTCTGGTGTGGTCATTCAGGTTTTACAGTTGTCCTTTTAATGTAGGGAGCCTGTCAGGATCAAGAGTTTTCATTAGTCAAGAAATATGTGGAGTTGTGGGAATGTGAAACTTTTGAATGTTATAATTATGTTTCCCAGTTTCTTCTTTTGTAATGTTGGGGCAATGTTGCTATAGTGTCTTCAGACTCCACCTTAACCCTGAGCAGAGCACTTGCGTAGCACTTGCCCTAGCCTCAACGACCTTGCAGGTGTATGCAGAGGCTAAAGTTATGTAATTTAGATAGCATATCATGTAGTGTAGACATAGCATTCTATAGTGTATACTTATCGTTGTATTGTACAGATATTCTACTGTTGGATGGATGTTAGGTTCTTTGCTTACTTATGATCCTTGATGACTGTTTCTATGTATGTGACGTATTACCATGTGTTGTTCTTGCTTACTGTACATTGCTCTGGATTAGGAGTGTCTGTTTTAATTGTGCCATGTATTTACACCTTGCAACCACTAGATGTCACCAACCCCTCGGTTTTCATGCAGGAATGGCAGTGCAAATGGATATTATCCAGTATACTGTGTGTCTTCATCATCATCAAGCTGTTTCCAACATGGATATTATCACTTTGCCTTTAATTTGCCATTTCACACACTGTCTTCACTTACAAAACTTTTATTGATGCAACACTTTGGTCAGTCATAGTCATTAATTTAAGCTTTAATTAATTTAAGTTTTAAAATACATCAAAACTGATTGTTGCCTTGTGTTATTTTGTAAATGGTTAAAAAAATGTATTATGGTATATGTTTACAAATTCCATAAGTGTTATTAAGACCACACATGAATGTAAAACACTTTTTAATCTTTTTATTATTAAATCAAAGTATATATATATATAATATTCTGTACACAGTACTGACTATTATGTTACACTTATTCCTGCAGTCAGAGATGCTCTTTAGTGTACCAATTGCCACTGTTAAGATTCTATAGCAGCCAGTTCACACTAGTCTAACCAAATGGTTACATGCATGTATTTGCTACTACTGAGAGTGCTTTCTTTCCCTATTGTTTTTTTTTTTTTGTTTTTTGCACTGTCCAGAAGGGTAAGCATTGTGCAGTTTATGGAGAAAATGTTGCAATCCTGTAGTTACAGCGACAATATATGTGTCGGGAAAACAAAATGATATTGTTTTATAATTGTCATAAATTTGCAAAGGATAAAACATTTGTTTGCTCTTAACTGTTATCCAAATTGAACAATAACAGTTCAAGTTGCCAGACACACGTTCAACATCACATGAATAGGTCGGTACTCTGTAATTATCCAATAGCTACCAATGTGATGTCCAACTGTGCACTTCTGAATAACTTGAGCAAACATTTAACATTACGGTAGCCTTAGTCCAGTGTATTAACCTAAGAAGTTATAACCTGGAAACATTGCAAGCATACAGTAAATTTCTTTTTACATGAAATAACATTGAAAGTAACAATACAGTGTATAAAATGAAAGTATAGTCAAAATGAATTGGGTATACCCATGTAAGTAGAACATGTATAAGGTTTAAGACAAGTACGTTAACTGGACTTAAATTAATTTAGATTACATTGTGTACCAGAGAGTAAATAAAGCCATTATAATGTCAGGTGTTACATCAATGACATTCTCTTCAATTACTTTTTAATTATTGTCTACAGCAGTGCAGTCGAATGTCAAGTCAAATGCAACTTTTAATATAAAACCAACCCCTACAAGCCGATATCAAGACTGGGGGTGTTAACACTGAAATAACAGTTGGACGGTAGCACAATCACAGACACAATGACCAACAACATTGGATTATACAAGAATACACTGGCAGAACATAGCAGTACACAACCCATCAATACTGAACACAGACAATAAGGATTATTACGTTAATGTACACATCAGGAAGGCAGATTTGCTTTGGAGATTACAAAACCTATTTCTTCTGTGCAATGCTACAGTACGACGATCTGTTTAAATTTGCACTCTCTCAAGTGTTACAAATGGTTAAATGAACACTGAGAATTTCACTGGGTAGGAACCCTCACAATACTACAATTTACAAATATACAAAACTGACTTAGTTTGTGCATCAGGGTGAGGTGTCCACTGTTCAACCATCAGAGTATCAAGTACAATAAGCTTTTGTCCTTTTGAATATATTTTAACCAAGGCAGATTCTAGCCTGACTTTGTGTTACCAAAGGACGCACAGGCTATTCTTACATCTTTCAATCTTTAGAGGCACACTGCAATAAAATCCATTAAGTACTCTGCCAAAGATGGGTATTTTCTTTTATTACAACTCATTAGCTATGTCAGGTCGGTCGTATGACATTGCCTTTCACAACCTGGCCTTGAACCCTCAGGTAAATTTCATTATTACATTGCATTGCTAAGCAGCTCATTATTATGTTCCCTCTTCACCACAGCAGGGGAAAAATACATATTTGACAAAGCTTCATTTAAGGAGCAAAAATAGGATCTTAGATTAGATTAGACCTAATTTTGGTCTGAATCTTTACGTATTACCATCAATATCATTAATATGTGATAGAAAGAATACATATTTATTCATAGCGTTTATACTGTGTTAATTCAGGTCCTCTTTCACACTTTACAGTACCTGATATCCCCATGTGTTTGTGTGAGAGAGAGGGATATGATTCACATCCCATACAACACCTCTCTGACAAGTGTGACTTTCTATTTTCACCCACACAGGAAAAAAGCCACATTTAACACGTACAGTGATGGTATACATTCCACCCTTATAAAACACGTGTTTACACTAAAAACCTGTAGTATTACAATAGCAGAACAGATAGTATTCACTAGTATGATCATACTGAAGTTCTGAACTGTATCTAGGGCTCCAAGGTGAATGCAGTAAGTGGCAGGGTTCGAACGGGTATGATTTCCCTCCCATGATCGGGAATCTCAAATTTAGAAGAGTGGTATTGCAACTGGAATGCTGTAATATGAAAAGATCTCATTACACGTTCCAATAAGATGACTGTAGGAAAATAAATGTTATTTAGATCCACCAGGCATTTCCCTCATGTTCCTTTAAACAAATTACAAAGTACTTTAAGGGCATCACATTCATTAACTGGCGGAATGATTGCTCAATTCAATTCAAGCAAGGGTATCCTCATAATTTTGCAGATGTACAAGACAATGCGAACAAATCCAGAGTGAATTGGGGTAGTCACAATACAGACATGCAGAGAGAAAGGCTTTGCTGTGATTCATTTTAACAGTTGATAGCCAGCTAGAAGAAAGCAAGCCTCATCCCATCAGAAGATGCAATTACCCTTTAATCATGGGTCTCATATCATGAAACAAAAGCTGAACCTGAACCTCATAGTAAAATATCTGTTTGTTTTTGTTTGTGCAGAGATAGGGTATGCACAGTATTCATGTTCGTAGATCCAATAAAGATTTCTGTTGGCGGTGCCAACAGAAATGATACCAAAAGACAACTTAACTTTTGGTATCAAAAATTACAAACCATGCAATAGAAACACCTACTTGTTATGCATGACATTGGAGATTCTGGCATTCATTTGCAAGGCAAACTCATCTTGTCTAACAGAATGCAATGGCAGAGGGGATGGGGTGTCCTAATTTTGAATGCAGCTCTCCCCGTTGCTACTGTGGTACACAGGGCTTTCCTGCTGACACCTAAGAACTCAGGCTAGTCCTCTGCTGTCAGGTTAATATTCAGCACAACCTCATACATATTGAGTATCAGCCTCTGGTTATGTAATATGACAGCCAGAATATGACTTTTATGTAACTGCTATACAGTCCATCAGTGGTTCTCAAACTTTTTCATGTCAAGGACCCCAAATTAATATATTTCTTTGACCACGACTCCCCCTCCCCCCACCTCATACTAGGACCCACTTACAAGATGTGTTCAATGTTTAAAAAATATTAAACTTTTTCATATTTGTTCAAGATTTTTTGGAATTCAATGTTACAGTATATTAACTCATTCAACCTACCAGCACAGGACAGTTAATTTGGTTAGCTGTGTTTGAAATTGTGTTTTGAGAAGGAAGAAAAAACACTTCAATCTACTACATAGCATATGATTTATGAATATGAATACACAAGTTGTATGACTTTTTGAAAATTACACCTGAAAACCATGCACATTTTTAATACAGGAAGAGAAACGTATACATTTGCAGTTAGCTTCTTGATTTCTTTCTTTTTTTTCCTGTGTTGACCGAGACCAGGAATGTCATCCTGCAGTAAACAGCACCTTGTGGATTTGTATGTTAAACATAAACCAAGCACTGAGTGGAGCACGGCACTTGACCTGACTGTATACAGAACTATCACAACTTACTGATGGGTCTGTCAAAACAAAATACTTCCCGGTGTCTAATGGACATAACACACCATTTCTTATTGAAAGTAAGGCTTCATACACTCATACGTCTAGGCTGTGCATGTGCTTGTGCAATAAGCAAAGCACATATAAAACAATGATCTGCCTTGCATTAGCTAGCTATTTCATATCATTATATGTATTATGATGATGAAGTGATAAGACAGTATATGAATACAAGGAAATGCAATGACCTGTTAATTGGATTGGCATCAGTTGAATGAAAACTGACCTGCTATGGTCTTCTTATTTTGGTGTTGGTGCTACAGCTATGTTGTTATAAATCATTGAATAACTGACGAGAAAGAGAGATCCATGTTTCTGCTGTCTCATTCATACAGTCCTAGTTTGCTGGGGAGTAATATGTTTGTTTAGGATATGATGTCTCTCTGTGGCTCATGGATTATGATGACTATTCATAACCTGGATATAATGGTCTTTCTAGCCATCTGTTGCTCTGTCTATGTGTCGACAAGGGAAGGTAAATATACTTAAAGTCTAAAGTACACATACAACTCTATCTAGTCCTTACAATAAATATGATTTAGACAAGTCTCATGAGCATGAATTTAATACATTGTTCCTTTTTCATGTTGTGCATCTTGTCCTATTTTGTCCAACTTCCTGAGTATTGGTATCCAACAAGATGGCCTCTATTACATTTACAAGACTAACTTTCACTTACACTGCCAGGCTTTCACAGTATGAATATTTAAGTGCTACACATTTGAAATGCTGGAAAGGTCCTATTTATTGTCCTTACAAAACGACGAGGCAGTTCATTTGGTGCTCCCATACATCCAAGCATAAAGAACTGTAGATCCACCTTCCTACACATGTCCTCTCACCCAATATCACTGTCACAGTTTGAGAGACTTACGTCATACAGCATCATAACTCTACATACATCCAATCATGGGACATCCAATCCCTTCCTGCCCACCTTCAAGCTGGATTTATACTTGGCTGCGCACTGGCGTTGCACACTGAAAATATCCCATCTACAAGCTCAGAACGCGGCACAGCTTCAATTTCCGGTGTGTGACCCCACGCACAAAACAAAGTATATCAAGCCCTTCACACCACCATGGGGGTATCTGAGAAAACTGAACTGATGGAATCTACTGATTTCTTTCTCTTCCCTTTCCCCAGCGAGCCAGCCTCATCCCGGTCATCCCCGTTGGAGTTGAGCTTGCCATTCTGGCCCTGCAGTTCCTTGGCATCTATGAAGGCCACATGCCTGTTGAGCTCTGCCTTGAGCACCGGATCATCGTGGGTGGGTGTCACACTGAGCATGGAGGAGTGGATGCTGTCCTCGCCCCTAGACTTGCCCTTGTTGGGGCAGCAAAAGCAGTGGCAGGGTGTGAGGTACAGGTAGATGAGAACCAGGACTACACTGGCCAGGCAACCCACTAATGTTGTGTAAGCCGTGTTCATGTTGTCGCCACCCCCATTCATGGTGAAGTTGTGAACCTTCAACGCAATGTAGAGGGTCTCGTTTAGGGCCTCACTGGCCGCGACGCACATGTAGATCCCACCGTCCCCTGGCCTCACTGGACTGATCTGGAGGTTCCCGTCTGATAAGACCCTGGCCGTCAGGTTACTTTCTGGTGTTACCATCACATTTCCGGGTAGGAACCAGGTCTTTGTCACATCCCTGAGCTTGGTGTCGCAGCCAAGGGTAAGCGTCTGCTCCAGAAATGCCTCCTCGTCCGCCTCTGTGAAGGTGCTGCAATTCATGTAGACGTCGTTGAGCTCAAACACGCCCACTTGGGTCTTCTGGGGCCCTGGCAGGACACATTTGAAGTCATCCTTGAAGTCCACGGCAGAGTTGAGCCTCCGAATATGCCAGTGTGCCAGGAGGCTATAGAGTCCGCAGTGGCAGAGCAGAGGGTTGTTGTGGAAGTAGAGGCCATTTTTAATCCAGGCGGGTAGCAGCTGGAGCTCACCAATGGGCAGGACCTTGATCTTATTAGCAGAAACATCCAGGAGGCTGAGCTTCTCCAGGCGTGTTCGATCCTTCACCAGCTCCAGGGGGAATCGGGAGACCTGGTTCTGGCTCAGGTACAGCTTCTGAAGGCTGCTCATGCCCACAAAGGCCAAGCGGTCGACCTGCGTGATTTGGTTGTTGTAAAGCAGAAGCACTTCTAAGTTCACCAGAGGCTCAAACATGTACTCGTCCAGATGCCGCAGGCTGTTGGAGGACAGGTCCAAATAGCGCAGGTACTTGACATATACGAACGCTTCCACAGAGAGGAAAGAGAGTCCATTGTGACTGAACAGGAGGTTGTGAAGCTTTGGCAGTTTCACAGGGCTCCACTCTGCGGGCAGTCGTGTGATGTCGTTGTAGCTGAGGTCCAGCACAGCAGCGTAGAGTGGAATCCCTGTGGGGGCAATAGTCAGATTCATCTTAGAGCAGCTCACGATGTTTGAAGCGCAGATGCAGGTTTTATGGCAGTTGATTGTGTATCCCGTTGCATGCGGAAGCTCAAGGACAGACACGAAGAGGGAGAGGATGAACAGCCATCTAATGTGGTGCCTCAGACCGGACGATGTTTCCAAAAGGCTGACGCCTGCTCTGGTGGTTTGATGCATCGTGCTAGCAGTGGGTTTAAAGCCAGAAGAGGTCCTCTTATTATCCACTTCTCAGGAAGTGCATGGAACCTCAGCTGGAGGGTTCTCAGGCATCACTCAATAGAAGGCTGTCAAGGAAGAGAAAACATGGGTGTTGGATAGAGCCGCATAGTACATGTCCATGCAGCATTTATACTTAAAACTGTATACTTGCACAATGACACAAACACACACACTTCCACGTCAATTCACACTCTCAGACAGGTAGTTTGTTCCAATTTGGGCACTTGCAGAGTCAGACGCATACAAAACTTTATAAATATTGCATGTGTCTCAGAAATATAGCCTACAACACAAACTAGAAACAATCTTTGCAGCACTCAGGAGAGAGGCATGTCCCGAATCCCCCCCCTCCACCCCGCATTACAATACAAAAGGATCTAGTAGTATAAATGTATACAAAAAATAGCCATAAAATTAGAATGCACAATCATTTAATATTTAAGCGTGCTAATGATGCTATTCTGCAGGATCTTATTTTCGAGGGTAATTCAAAAATGTTGCATTGCACCATTCTTTTCGAAAATAAAGCGTCACTTCAGTTAACAATTATTACGCAAATAGAAAGCAAGCAAGCCACCTACCTTTTGGTCAGGATGCGGCAATCGTTTCCATCAACAGAACTACAGCGTGTTTTACTGCGCACAGTAGACTACAGTAGGATGTAAGGACAACAACGGATGCAGTGAGGGAGGAGGACTGGAGAAAGCCTCGCCAAACAGTCCGACTCCTTTTCATGCACCCTCCAAGAGCGCGTTGCAAAACGCAAAAAAAAATTACATAAAGACAAACGGCACAATAAGTCACTGTGAGGCGAGTGAGCCTACATTGGATTTTACGTCTGAATCATTTATGCCGAACTATTTCAAATGTCAATACTCTTCTCAGACTCTGGCGTAGCCTGTATTGCTCCACGATTCTCGCGATTAGCCTGCAGTCTTCTGTTGTTGGGAGATTACAGCGCTATGTGAGCAGGTCCAGCGCCAGTCTCATCAGCATCCGCGGAGATATAAATTAAGCATGAGCGGCCTCTAGCCGACAAGATCCCCCGTGTTTTTTCAGCGGCTCCGGGCGGTCTTCATTCGTTCGTGCAGCGCTGATGTTGCAGGCAGGCAGCAATCATTAATCTGTGCCGGTAGACAGAGAGTGTTCAACGTGAATGTTATAGGGGCCAGACGCAGTCTCATTACTAAAAGACAAGTAGTACCGGTAGGTATAGCTACTGCACGAGATAACAAGTGGTGCTGCTGGTGTGAAGATGTCCTCACGAGCCACGAGTGTCAGGAGGACTCAGCAGCAGACCTTGCGTTGTGAATGAAATGGGCGCAGCCAGCAGCAAAATTACGGTACAAACATTGTACAAAGTAGGACTGCTATGCTACGTATGAGGTTCGTAGGTGAGGTGATAGCAAATTTTCCAAATATGATAGCCGCCCTGAGTATGAACCATTTTAAACTCTCATATAACTTTATATGATGCAGTGCAACTGATGCACCTGCTGCGGGATTATTTCAAACAATTATATTAGCCTATAGGCTAGGTACATTTATAAATAAATAAAGGTATCCAACCACTTCCACAAACGCATTTAGTGGTTTAGTGTTTAGGCTATATTGGTGTGGTTGTAATTTTAGTAATTTTATTTACCTGACGTAATTTTACCTGACGTGGGTTACTGGTAACCTTTGATGGCAATCATGGCATTCAGCCTACAACTGTAAATCAAAGGCCATCTATGTCATGTGGCTTCAGCTAGACTGGCAGACATCACTAAGTCATCAGCAATGACCCCTGATAGCAGGCATGGGGCTCTAGTTGAATACTGGACAACTCACACAAAAACCCAGTGTGAGTGAGCTGTCCTGACTCCTGAGCTTTTGTGTGAGTTGTCTCGAGGAAAGTAGAGGGAACTCACCTCATGGGTTTTACATAACATAAATTAAATGAATGAAATGAAGCACATCCATTAAAGGATTTCTATCTTTGTTTACCATAACTTCTGAACTACTGTCAGTTGTTAAAGCAATATGAAATTACATTAATTATTTTTTATTATTACAATCAGCCAAACATTGAAAACCAAGTAGAAAATGCAACTGTTAACCAAAGTGCCAAGACATATTCATCTCAGACATGCTGAAGCTATATGTTAGGAAATCCCCAACCATAGCTTGTTTTAAGTCCAATTTAAAAACGTATTCACCGTGGGCGAGTTGTCTTGAGCTTTTGTGTGAGTTAATTGTCTTCTCTTTCCTCGACAACTCACACAAGTGAATTTGTGTGAGTTGTCTTGTTACCCTCTAGTTTATTGACGCCAATAAGTAATCATGGGCATCAGAGGTTTAATACCTAACATCCAACACCGCTCATCATCTGTTGTCCTTCTGCATTCATGGCAATGAACCTTTACATCCAATTCTGTCCCCACTAGTCCGGCAGCCGACAGGCTTCTTTTGTTTAAAGTGGGAAATTTGGTATGTAGTCTTTTTTATTGGCCTAAAATATTGTCTATATACATACCTTCATGAATCCACTTGCTGACCGGCTGTGGGTATTGAGCAATATTTTATAGGGGTTTCTTGTGACCCTCCTATTAAAATCCTATGGCAGGCAAAAATGTACAAAAAAAAAAAACATTCTTTTTGCTTTAAGTAGGATGTGACATGTCAAACTAAGGGGTTTTCATGATTCTGAATCCATTCCAAGCATTAGTTTTGCACAAAACTAATGCAAGTAGCGATGGGCAAGTAGCTATGGCTATTTTTAGCCCAAGGAGTGTTTTTTGTGCAAAACTAATGCTTGGAATGGATTCACAATCATGAAAACCCCCTAGTTTGAGATGTCACATGCTACTTAAAGCAAAAGGAAAGTTTGACATTTTGACAATTTTGCCTGCCATAGGATTTTAATGGGAGGGTCACAAGAAAACCCCTATAAAAAAATGCTCAATACCGACAGCCGGTCAGCAAGTGGAT
Organism: Benthosema glaciale; assembly: GCA_900323375.1. Taxonomy (NCBI): domain Eukaryota; kingdom Metazoa; phylum Chordata; class Actinopteri; order Myctophiformes; family Myctophidae; genus Benthosema; species Benthosema glaciale. The sequence continues at coordinate 11,305 of OOFJ01138954.1, forward strand.
TCATGAAGGTATGTATATAGACAATATTTTAGGCCAATAAACAAGACTACATACCAAATTTCTGACCCATACACCTTGACTGCCGGACTACACCATTTAACCGGAAATACAGAAACATTTTAGATCCCCCCAGGGGTCTCTACTAGACCCCCCTTTCCTCCTACACCAAATATCTTGGCTGAAAATAGCTGATCGAAGCTCTGCTATTTTCGCAGAATGTTCACCCCAGTATAATGATCAAGGATGTAGAGGGTTCATGTGGTAACATGCAGTCGGTTTTAGCATAGATGCATAATGGCTTATCAATGTAATTGAATGCTAATAGTAGGCCTAATGGAGCAGGTTAGTTAATTGGGGCATTCACTTTGTTAAAACATACCATGAAAAAAATAATCCATTCAAAGTGATACCTTGTCAGCACTGTGATCAATACCTGGTCATTTTTTTTATCTTTCAAAGAAAAGCAGGAGCTCCACTCCACTCTCCTTTTTTAAATATTGACACAGATGGACTCAGCACAGGGGAGGCAGAGGAGAAATCCGCTGACAGGATGCGAGTGTAGGGTGCACGTGAGTGAGGCCAGAGACAAAACCTGTTTACTATGTTTTATTTTTGTTTACTCATTTGAAGGGATGTGTTTATGGACGGTTACATTTAAGACTGGGGAAACCATGTTATGTTATGAATCCGCCCACATGCCCCTTTGATGAGAATTTAGGATCCTTTTCAACTGGCAGAGCCACAGCAGTGTCTTGGCAAGTCTATGGGATTGTCCATTGCCAACAGGCAGATACTATGTTCACACTAAAGTAGCCTCCCACTCAGAATAGGAGATGAAATCATTTGTCCATTGTGGTAATCCAATGCATCATTTTGTGGTGTATATATATATACAGTATGGACATGTGTTAATATGATATGCACTGAAATGGAGCTCACCTTGAACTCCAACGTCATGTCTGCACTCTATATATCTTTCTGTCATATCTCCTAGAGCAGTGGTTCTCAACCAGTGGCCCAGGGACCACCAGTGGTCCCTGAGGGGGTTCCAGGTGGTCCCCAATTAAACTTAAATGATGGGGAGTTGGTAACCATACTATAGATCTTTAACTCTTGAGAGTGCTTTCAAGAGTTTAATTATTGTTAAACATCTGCATTGCTTAATTTGCAAGAAGTGTTAGTCTACACTCAAAATTAGAGAATGTATTTCAATTATCAATGTTTGCCTGTTATCTCTCTTATATGGTATTGACATGAAAAGGGTTGATTGCCACTGCCCTGCCTAGAAAGTACACACTCAAGCACTGTTTACCAATGATGGTTTAATTGAAAGTGAGTGTTAAAACCTGAATTTCACATCTAGATTTCTATTTCAATATATTTCAAGGCATACCGTAGTCCAGGCATGTCCAAAGTCCCCACAGCTTCCTTCCTAAAATATAAATATATATTATTTATCTGATGTAAAACTAACATTGCGTATATACAGTACGTACACCTATTATACTTGGCTGTGTTGTGACATGATAGGCTATATGTACTGTATACAACTAGGTTGTATGTGTTGTAACCGGAAGGAGTTTGTCTGCTGTTGCTAGTGAGTTGGGACGGGGCACAGTCACAGTGTACAGAATGTGGCTCTTGGTCAGCTCACTTTCTTTCTACCTTATACTCAAAGCTTATGGTGTCTCTCTCCACAGGTACACGAGCCAGAGTGATGACCCCAGACCCCCAAACTCAGTTTCTTCTCAGCCCTGAGTTCATGTTGTAAATGCTGGACCCTAGGGCCTGCCCTAAATCCCTGACCACTGCACTACACCAGAAGGCTGAGTGAGAAGATGGCAGCCAGGAGAATGAATACTGGCCAGCTATGGAAATGACTGGAGACGCCCCTGGAGGGCTCATCATGAAGTAGACTAGAGCTCTATCTCTCTATCCATGGGTTCCGAAGTTCGACCCTGGCATCACTTACACCAACTGATGAAGTCAGTAGAAGACCACTAAAGGTAGGAACTTTAGTTTTTTGCTTCTTTGCTGCTGCTGCTGCTGCATGTGTATGCTGTGTATACTAGTGTGATTCAAGTTCGTGTACTGCTGACATTTTCGGACCCAACAATTGAGTTCAGTTACAGTAACTTTTTCTGGCTCTGGAATTGAATCCTGAAGTGAATCTAGTCTACTGTTTGTATATTGTGTTGTATCTGCAGTTGAAGGTTTGAGTTGTAACAGGGAACAGTACATGTGTACAGTATCACTTCAATAATCCTATGAGTGATTGCTATTTCCGTTCAGTTTGAGCTAGAGCTTTTGGGCTTTATAACAGCCATCAATTCCAAATTGTTGTGGTTGCTGAGGTTTGTTGCGAGTTGTGGCAGGGTGGCTGTATTGTTTCATGACTGGCATGGTGGCAAAGAATGTCTATGTAGGCCCTAGTCAGCCCTAGCCTGGCTAATAAGCCAGACACAAATCAGCCGCTGCCAATAGAAAATTGCCTGCCAGTGTGTCTGTCTTATTGAGTCTGGCTTATTATCCAGGCTAAGTCAGCCCTAGTATGATATCCTTTGATCACAAGAGTTCAGGCATCACGTGAAGCAATTCTTTGTGATATTTGGACAAAATATGTTGGAGATTCTTTTTATGATTCATAATTATTATTTAGAAAAACTAGACCTGTTCCCGTGAGCCACCGGCCTACTTGGGAAAGATGCAAGTTAGGATCCAAGCACCCGTTTTACTTTTAACCCTCCGTCTGTGTCCCTTTTATGCCCATATTATGGAGATCTCTGTATTTGTCTGACTGCCTGTGTCTGAAGAGTGCAAACTGACTGTGAAAAGTGGTTAAGTGATTACGTAATTAAATGTCAGGTGTGGGGTTGCCATGGCAATCGATTGGCTGAGGCAGAGGCTGGTAATTCTACAGGTGAGGGGACTTAGGCTCATTAGGTCCACTGGCAGAGCCTGACCAGAGCCTTTTGTGGCAGGTCTGAAGTCTGAACCACCCGATACTCCGTTATCAAGCGATTATTCCCAGTAGTTTGCTCATCAAGCCGATCTTTTCGAGCAGTCCCATGTAGTCTGGCAACATGCCAGGCACGATTGGCATTGATAAGACGAAACCCCGGAAATCTTCTGACAAAAACCAACATGTGTTGCGACGTGCTTGTGGTTTGGGGTTGGGGGAGGGTTAGAAATAGTAATCTTTGACATACTGGCCCAAACCCTCAAACCTAACCCTAACCGCAAGCATGTCAAACGTCGCGAACGTCTGTCAGCAAGACAGTCGGGGGCGGGGCTGAGGACGCTTATCAACTCAACGAGGCGATGAGCAGCCTACTGGGAATAATCGCTTGATTATCCCAAACATCGGCTGTCTGAACAGTGTATCTGTATCCAATCGACTCAAGGCCGGGCACTGCACTGCACTGTGGTGGTGTAGAAGAGACACTTGTCTTGCATGGGTTGTAGATTTGTTGAGTTGTTGGTCTCTTGGATCTTCAAGAAAATTAACTAAACCAGAAAAAACATCACTATACAAATCTAATTTACATGATCCACCACCTTTGGATATTGATTCAATAAGGGATACATTTGCATTAAGATGTAGCTCGTCTGACCAGAGCATTGTGGAAACACAGACGCACGCACGCACGCACGCACGCACACAGCTTAAAGTGATTCATGTTCTGTTCGACTCTGTTTCCTGCTGTGATAGGGATTGCGTTGCCAGGCAACTGCCTGCCCTGCGTCCTTTGGTTGACTGTGTTGGCTCTATGGTGGCCTTGCCTTCACTTGCTCTACCTGCTCAAATGGCGTTTCTTGTGTAGAAAACACTTGCTTATCTGGAGAATCACTGCCTCGCTGTGTGAAACACAGAAATAACAACAAACAATGATCACCAGTTCCCAGGATGGTTTGATCCTTCCATAATACATTAGCATCCATTGAAAAACACAATCCATACTAATTGGATCCAATACCAACCTCATGGTCCCCGGGCCTTACGGTTACGATTGGACTCTGTGACAATGTATTCACAGCAAAGACGAGGTTGAGCTATTGGGTTGTATTTGAGAAAAGGGGCATTAAATGTGATCACGAAAAAACAAGGTTTTGGGGACAGGGATCTCCTTGTTTATCAACAGGACTCAGGAGCTGTATAGTGTAATTTTGACATTGCTTGCACCTCATTGCCAGCCAGGCCACTGAAGACAAAACTGCAGACCTCCCAAAACAAGCTTGTGAGCATTTGTGGGCAAGCAAAACTATTAACAAAATACACAAATGTGAACCAACATCTGCAATACTGTACTAGCATCTCTAAAAAATAAGCAACTGGACACCAGCATCCAATAAATCATTCAGTAGCAACAGCATTATTCAGTCTATTTCAAGAGGGTCTGTCGTTATTCTGTTGTATATTGTGACTACTGACTATGCATTTTTGTAGCCAATATTTGTCATTGGGCCATTACTTTTCCTCAGATGACTGGATCATATTTCACCCATGATAACCGTATAATTACAACAGCCGGAGCATATTCAAAGCCATTAACAATTTAGCTGCCATCCCGTTTTAACGAGGGTTTCTGCATCATTGCCTCATGGACGAGAGCACGATAGTACCAGTGTAAATGATCTGGTGTTCGTATAAGCTCGTTCTGTGCAGCCCCTGGCTACCACCCATAGCCTCTCCACAGTCTTGGTAAACATAACGTACTCTGGTCTCAGAGCTAAGCAGTTTACACAACATACAGCTTGCTTCATGCTGGCCGAGACATAGATACACGTACAGGTGGACCCCTTCTTATGTTAAGTGAAAGTCTGGAGCCAGTCAGGAATACATTAACCACATGGACCCTATAAGGTTCCTTTTCTGGGCATGTCATAATTGGAGAATATTCAGAGAAAATAGGCAGAAATTCAGTGAATAAATAGTGCAGATACAATGCGTTGTTGTGAACTTGTATAGTATAAACAACACCACATGCCTCTATTAAATGTAATAGTTGTCTGCTACCATTGTATATGTCTCTTGTGACTTACTTTTGGAGTCCCAAACCCTGAGTTGTGAAACTCTGGCTCGATCAACACTAAAGGAGAGAGCTCAGCGTTTTGTCTTCCATCTACAGTTCTGATGGTGTGGTGGCTGGTTTGAGATGACAGATATGTTAATGAGCCCGAACTGTTTGCCAGCTACAAACTGTTCCAACAGCGTTCATGGTTTATTCGCCTATTAAACTTACCTCATTTAGAACTGAGGCCAATTCTAAAACGCCTTCTAAATCCTGATCTAAAATGTATGTTGCTATATACTGTACATATCAAAAACTAGGGGAGCTGTCCTGAAAGGTATAGTTACAAAAAGGGGTTCCTGTCCTTAATGGGTACAAGGAGTTAATGGGCTGAGAAAGATGTTTAGATCTAGACTACTAATGGAGATCGATTAAGTCTGAATTAGGACATTGTTAATACTGATGTGATTAATACTGTTGAGTAATTTATAGAGAGCACTGAGGTAGGCAACATGAGCTAAGTGAAATGTTTAGCTCAGAGGTTAAGTTACTCTTCTTGGAGTATCAACTTCCTTGGCTTCGAACAAATCTGCAGGACAGAGGGCACACATGCATTGTCACCTGTCATCAGTGGCCCCAAGAACCACCCTATACCTTAAATGTAAAAATGAAATCAACCCTTTATTTATTTTCAAAATCTTTTTATTACATTTTAAACCAGGGGCAGCCATGTTGTTAAGTCACACAAGTTACAGGAATCATTCACAGGGAAATCACCATGTTGGTGACACAACCCTTTCGGGGCCTTTCTATTTGACATTGAAAGGGACAAGACAGCAATGCAGTTCTACCTGGTCAAGGCAAGCATTGAAGAATGATGATTGATTGTCATCAATGCATGTGTTGCAATGGATTTAGCATCATTCAAGTCAGGCAAAGGGCTGTCACTTGATGACCAACCCTAGAAAGGAGAGAGGACCCACAATTGCTTAACGTTAGTTAAGTTTAGGTACAGTTATTATGGTTACATTTAGGCGTGGGTTCAGTGTAGTTTCGTCAATAATAAACAATGATAAGACAGTCGGTTTCCAGCTGAGCAGTATTTCATTATAGTGTATTTATGGTGACAGAAAACGAAGTGTGATACAGTATGTCTTCTCTTACTTTACTGAACCCTTGTTTAATGCAGGTGCTAAAGAGCTGGAGAAACGGATAAACCCTGTTACTGAACAACCACTATAGCAATAGCAATGATTACTATCAGAATATAGAGCACATTTATTTTAGTTAGTAAATATCACTTAATGCATGTTTTAAAAACACTTCTAAATACTGAACATTAAAAAAAAAAGAAAAAAAATACAAAAATGTTAAGCTGTATATAATGTACATAGCAACAAGAACCCCAAAAGGGTTTCCCATCCTGAAGGGGTAAAACACCAAAAGTGGTTCCCACCTCAAATGGGCGCGTACACATGTGGCGCGTACACATGTGATATGCGCCTCTCAGAGGTGCAAATGGCTAAAGGACCACTGAGGATGTTACTGTAATCAGGCAGCCTGGCACCAATTGTTTTTACACTCACTAATTAAACCTGTGGCAAATGCAATTACAAGCCTTTCTGTAATAAGACTGCATAATTATCGTTGTCAGTTGGAGTTGTCAAGCCACAGATCTTTTAAGGGCTCCACACACACGCACCGAGACAATGTTGGGCCGTTGGTTTGTGGATAATCGCCTGGCAAAATGTTGGTTGTGTAGTACTAACAGGCTTTGTTTTGCGTACGTACACGGCTGTCATTGAGTCACCACCCAATCCTCAAGCTCAATCGGTTTTACCGGTCAATAACGACCAGAAGGGGGGGGGGGTTGTTTAGTGCGTGCATGATGTCAAGAAAATAGCAAGAGAAATCGCACCCAACATCTGACCCTGATCTGATTTCCAAACATTTTAGTCAGGATGAACAACTCAGTTTGGTGTGGGGTCAATTTAAAGCTGTCTGTGTGGAAATCCACTGAACTGTGGATGCAGACGAGCCAAATCTTGGAATTATGGCAAATCAATGAACTGGAGAGAGATAGAGTTAAGTACCAAGAGCTCAAATATGGGTTGCGTGGGAAGAGAGGGGGGAGAGACAGTGGGAGAGAGAGGGAGAGAGAGAGAAGACAGATGGAGAGAAAACTGTAGGCAGGATATTTCCCATCAGTCTATATCGTTAATACCTGTTTATCCTGCTGTCCTCCGACAGAATAAAGGAAGTGATTTATGCCGCCTCTGAGCTCTCCCCCGCAGGGACTCAGAGGATTCTCTAATACTAATTAACTATGTGGAAAAACAATGATAATCCTATCCCTAATGCCTTGGGGAATAATAGTCAGTAGTCCCGCTCCTGTTGTATGCTGCCGATGAGACGAGGTCAGCGATGCTCTCTAAATAACCAGTGACTCACACTGCCTCCCCTGCTTTAGTTCCACAACTGCCATTCAGCAAGAGAAAGCCACCCAGAGGGACTCTGTCTGTCACTGGGATTGTTGGACTCTCTCATTTTGTTTGTGTGTGTGTGTGCGTACGTGCTCGTCCGCCCGCCCACCCACACATTTGAACAAAGTTACATGTGCTGTAATTAAAGTATGTATTTCCAGAATGGAAACGCACATCACTGAGGAACTTGTTAAGAAAGTGAGCTTAATACTTAAAACGTACAAACGTATATCCGTTGCAGGAGGTCAAGCATAACTACAGCTTGCCTTTGCTTTGGTACTGGTAGCAAGCAGTACAACCCATTGGACCCTTGCTCTACCCACCGGCACTGTACTGTACATTCTTCATTGTCTTTCAGTTTTCAATGCAGCTGTTCCTATAACTCTATGCAGTACAGCCATGGTTGAATATTTTTGGGACGGTGTCAGAGAGTTGTCCAGCTGGCAGACCCAGCAGGAGGCAGCAGGCAACTTATGCCTTTGTATTCCTCCAAGAACCACTGACAAATCGCATCCATTACAATGGGTCAGGACTCAGGAGGTATAACCAGAGGGTTCCCAGCTTCGTATCAAAGTGCTCTAATAAGAATGAGGGGAAAGGATGCAGACCTTCTGTTAGTAAATAACTAACACTACACTGAAATCTGTTATTTAATACTACAAATGATTGTTTTTCATTTGGATTTAAAATAACATAGATAATTGTATTGTGTTCTCTCCTACTATAAGCGTGAAATCTGTGCACGTTTAAGTACAGTACAGTTCTGTACAGTAGCTGCCGTATCTCAAGAACCAGCTACAATAACCGGCTACTTCAAACCGTTCGGCAAACGTCTATCTGATCGACTTCACGCCGGACACAACTCCTTGGCGATAGATGTGTCGAGTTTGAGGTTGATTGGTCGCACTGTTCTCGAGACACGCAAAGGTCAGACATGAACACTGACACACATGCATGCATGCAGAGATTTCAGACATTTTTTGTAAGATATGAAGCCCCACAGCAGCTATCACTAACAGTTAACTACAGTACGATATTACAACATACTACAGTAATAGAATATTGACAAAAACACTTTACCGGTACTGTATAAATTATGTACCTTCTCCCTAGTGTACACCCCACATCAATTAAATCGAGCTCAGTACTTGGACACTTGGTTCAAAGTGAGTAAGTGACTTAAAATAGAAAGTGTACTGTAATGGACTGGAAGCCATGTGATATTGGAACGTGTAATTGAGTGGATAAAAAAAAGTGTGGGAATGGATATAGCCCCGGATTTATTATCCATTGCAGATTTAGAAGCTGAGTCTACATACGGTAAATCATCTGCAACCTAATACGTTGTACTGTGTGCAGTGATGATTAAATTTAATGGCCCTTCTTTCCAACCTATAAAGCAACTAATACATCTAGTACAGACACTATAGGACGATGGGAGGAGAGCAGAGGACAGGAGAGGAGATGAGAAGGGACTAGAGGAGAGACGCAATTTGGGGGTGCTTTATTGTCACATTACAGGTCTACAGAAGTGTGTGTTTTAGTGCATTGTTCCCATCCTATCGTTATTTTCCGAAGAAGAAGAAGAAGAAGAAGAAGGGGGGCAAAGGAGATCAAACAAGAAAAACAAAATGCAACAAAATATCTGTACAGATAAGATAAAAAAGGTGCGTGAGCATAGCAGCAGATATATTGCATGCAGAAAGCTGTACGGTACTATAGTGCTTTAAAGCAGGAAAGGAAATAAAAGGGTGATTCAGGATGTTGATAAAGGAGACGAGAGGTGTTCGAATGTTCCCTTTTCTCCAGATAGTGTCTCATTGCATCACTGGATCTGGGCACGGGGGTTTACCATGTTACCTTTATTTATTCAGCCCGGCTGTGAATAATGGAGCATAATGAGGTGAGGGGGTTCCTTGTAAGAGAGTGACAAGTAGTACACATAGATCAGCGTTCTCTCTATTCTCAAATGCTTTGGACCAGAGCTAACTCACGTCATGTCACACAACAGCTCACAACAACAACTTTGAGTTTAATTTTGTATTTTATATTTACTTGCTTCATTTGCATGTTATTGTTCTTTGTTCTTCAAGGCCATTTTGAAAGGTTGTGTGTGTACACTAATCGAGTACCGGTATGTTGCTTCTCAATTAATGGACACTCAAAATTACCGTTCTCTCATTCTGTAGTTACTACATACTTTGGCCTTCATGGTGCCAGCCAAAGAAACATCTACGACAACTCCAAACTGCATAATATAGGCTCATGCACTCTCTTTCTAGGTTGTCCTCAGACACACGGTGCCCGTGTGTTGGTTCCCACAGCACTAACTTGTTGGCTGGCAGCTCTTGGTGTCTTTGGCAGTCGTGTCATGTTAGTCTCATTCTCTTGCTTGCTTTTTTCTGGCTCACCCTTGGCATTCCATCATACAGATTATTGTTGGTAACATGTGTACTCTTAACTGATGTTAAGTACTGCACACACAGCATCCTGGTGTAGCACCCATCTAGAGACCTCTGCAGGGGGTTGGCTTCAGGGTCCAGTATTCACTGGCGCATAGAAGAACATTCTCGACTGTTGCACTGTGCATGAACATCCCAGAGGGACTACGATACAAAATAAGAGGATTTGCGGGGGAGGAGTTTGCCAATTTTCCACTCCCCTACATCATCCTTTTCCTCAGCCTACTGTTATACCTCTCCCCCCCCCAGAACATATGGGATGAATCATAGATGTCTGGATGTCAGCCCCAAAAAGACAAGCCCGTAGCGACCATGGATGCCAACACACAGACTTAGCCTTACAGTCTTAGCAAAGACTGCAGCTGGCCTTTGCAGTCATTACATAACGGCTCCCCAGTACTGCTGCTGCCCATGGCACTATATGATATGATGTGACTATGTGACAAATATGTTATTCAGGTCTGGGACATCAGGTCTGGGACACCGTCAGGTGATGTCCCATGTTCAAGACAGGACTGGAAGCTCAAAAACTGCATGTATATTGAGTATATACATTTCACTTTGAAGGCTTGTCTCTTTTCTGTAACACCATTCTTGCTAGACACGATAGTATCTAGGCTATTAGATGTCAAATATTGCGCTGCATAACAGTTTGGGTTGATAATATGTTTTTGGACTTGTTTTTTAAATTATTATTTACACAATATAATATAATATAGCAAATCTCTAAAAAGCTGTCCCTTCTGTGGTTTAATGTCAGCACCACAGATGAGGAAGCTGAATAAATCATTTCATCTATTAGAAGCAATAGTAAAGACTAAAGAGTCACGTGAACAAATGGGATTCTGCACTGCAATTCTGTGTAAAATATAGCCTTCATCCCATGGATGAAAACACCCGAAAAAGAATGCTTTGCCCAAATTACCGGTCTTTGGGGGTCTATTCTCATATTAATGAAGCCGATTGTGAACACTTGTGAGACAGTTCGAATCAAATGTAATATTATAGTGCCAGGTTTGTCTCAAGGCACTTCAGACTTCACATAAGATATTGTAAACTTATTTCTTTGTAACTTAGCATTTCAATGTGGTTTCAATGGTCATTTCATAATCACATTCACACATCATATTTATGTTTATAACGTAAGAACCTTGCGCACATCACCTTATGCATTAGTACAAGGGTCAAACTGTTCTCCTTTTTGGAGATGGTCATGGCGAGAGGCATGGCGAGAGACTGTTTTGCGGCTTTTGAGCGGCTTAGTGAGGCGAGGAGAAGAGGTCGTGCTATCCAGATGACCAGAGACAGAGGTTATATAAGACACTGAAGTCTCTCTCAGCGTGCCATGGCATTAGAATTACAGGCTACGTTTACCCCTTGAGATCATGTCATCGGGCTATAAAATCACTAAGAACACGCAAACAAGTACAAAGCCTTGATGAATGACTGCAGGAGGGTGCAGGCCAAGTGTGCGCTTTAAGTATTAAACTCTCTTTTAGTATAATGAGCCTGTAATGCCAGCGTCTTTTGTTTCGGCCTCACTGGTTTTCCTCTCACTGTCTCAGAGGGATTGGATGACTGTTTCAGGATAGTAAAGAGGCTGCTGCAGTCCCGTCATGACAGAATGGCACGTCACGACAGAACCTGACCAGGTTGCAGTGGTTGCTCCAAATCAACCCCAATTAAAGCGAAAAGCCCTCGCTTTTGTGATCCACAACACTGTAATAATCATCTGCCAACAGAAGAGCCTTGTGGTGAGATTTTAGGGATTTAAAAGAAAAGTTGTGTGGACATTCTGACACATTCAGGCAAAACATAGGGGATATTTGTATGATTAAATCCTTTTGCTCTCTCAACAATGTCACTCAGTATGTCACTATGACAAACATGCACTTCGTTCTTGTGGAGAAGATGTCGTTCCTGTAATCATCTTAGGTACAGTATCTTTCCAATGTCTGTTTTATAGATTTATAATACTGTAGCTAGCAGCATGGCTCTGAACGGCAATGTCCAGCTGTCTGTCTGTCTGTCTGTCTGTCCGTCCATCCATCCAAACCCTTTGGTCCTATCTATGCACACAACATAATTATCGGAAAAATGAAATTACTGTCTGGATCGCCATAGAATTTGCTGAGTGGACTTATGCTCCCTGAAGGATAAACCCTATTGATTTTGGCGACCCCATGGCCCTCTAGCATCACCATTAGGACAATCCACTTGCATTCCACTACGCACTTGCATCTCAAAAGCTAATGGGCATATTGGCTGTGTGCAGTGGATTCATTTTAATCATTTGAATGACCCCTTGATATTATAATAGGCAGATTGCGGAATGAATCCTACTGACTTTGATTATTATCAGATTTATTTTTTTAAGATTTGGTTTGCTCAGGCTGGATTCGCAGCCTAGGTGCGGCCCGGGCCTTGTATTGCATTTATTCATGTTTTCATTTTTAAAAATATCATCGCTATTAGCCCCACGAGCAAGGTCACAGCCAGGGCTGTAATGATGGCGATGCTGTTCGTTTCAAGCCAATTTTGTCGAGTTGGATGTAGGCTTAGGAATAAAAATCACCCATTGCATTACAATACTTGCTTTATGGTAAATCCCCTCTACCCAGCTCCCTATGTCGCATTGAGGCACACAACAACACAGTATTCATTTTAGCATCGCTATAATTGTATCTACTCTAGTTATAAATAGCCTAAATGCTCTACTGAGACATAATGTGGAGCCACAGGAGATGTTGTATATCACTTTCCATTTGAACTAGGAAAGCATGGAGGTTATACTGTCTGAAACTAATTAATTTGTTCAATCATTCAATCAATGGACTGGCACTTGCACCTGGGTCCTAAACTTCTTGTTGCAGAGGCAACAGAGTGTCATGGTCGACCGCCAAACATGGTAAGATCCTTCAGGCTTCTGTCCCCTCTTTAATATGGAGCTCTATATCAATCACCTTCACCACCAACATCATAAGGAACCCCCTTCCCGTGGTCTGTTTTTCCTCCTGCACTCAGGAAACAAGTACAGAAACATTAAAGCCAATAGTAGTAGGATGCTGAATAGCTTCTACCTGAGTGCAGCGAGAATTATAAATAAAACACTCCCCCTGCCAATGCCCCCCACACTCGCCACCCTACTACAGACACATTGAACCGAAGTGACTGGACTAGACATGAAGTAATTGTACTTCAGTATTTCCTAGTATTTATGTATGTGATTACATAGGAAAATTGACAAAGTTATTCCAATTCTGACAGTATGTCAAGATATTTTCTTTCAAAGTCCTGCAAAACTTCAGTTCACACAGAACTGAGTTGAACTTGTATTTTGTTGCTAGAGAGAGACAATAATTTGCTCCTAAAGCTGAAAAAGAAAAGAAGAAGAAAAGCTGTGCAGGTGTGCCAGCCAGCATGGCAGAAGTGCCAACATTCTTTCCTTTTATGGTTCATTAAGTTTAGGTGACAAACTGGCTGCCATCAGATTCCCAGCCCTCTGAATGCTGTTGACATCTGGCTCGGTGCTGACATCTGGCTCAGTGTTTATTATTAACCAGGGAGCATCTGCTGGGGTTAATGACATCACATCTTCTTTCCCCGGGACACAGCTCTTGCTGGCTCTAATGAGAAAGAAGTGCATCAACAAGATTCTGTATACTGTACACAGCATTCAATGTTGTGTATAGTTTTTAGTAAGCTTAACTTAGCCTTCTGTCTGACTCTGTACATTGCCATTATGTTTTGAGGTAAAAAGAAGGGTAGCAAATTTTGATGAAGATCTCGGAGGTGGTCACATCAGATTGATTTGATGGTTTATAGATTTCTTCCTTTTGTCTTGTGCTTCATCAAGCACACTGACTGCAGTCAACAGATGACATGTTGAGGACAACATGTCATCTGCCGGTTCCCCCCGGCCCCCACACATGTAAAGCGTCTTTGGGTATCATGATGTGACGGCAACAGATTGTCAACATAGTGGCTATCGATATTCTATTTTGCTTTGGTAAAGTGTAGATCTCTTTCGCTTAATTTACTTATTTTTGCGTTAATATTCCTGTCATCTTAAATTCAACAACATACAATAAGTGAGCCATGTGTTACGTGGGTTCGACTCCCGATCCTGATGGCCTTTAC
>OOFJ01138956.1:4507-16651 GCA_900323375.1 Benthosema glaciale
ATTTGGGTGCATTTCAAACTGTCATCATGTCTTCCAGTGGCATCTCGATTGTGTCTATTCAGCAGAAAAACAATCTGTAATTTAAGTAATTTCTCAAGTCTCAAGTCAAGTCACTACCCCCCCCCCCTTTGGAATTGACTGATTGATTAAATCAACGCCTATATATGGGCATCTTTACGTTGTCCATCATGTTAGCATACAGGATTTACAGTTCAGCAGCTACCACAGGTTTACGACACACAGTGGACCACTGAACTGAACATATGACTGACCGACACGTGGAGATTAAATAGTCCCATGGCAGTGTTTTAGACTAGAGAAGGTGAATATTTGATGACGTGAAAGGAGAGAGGGAGAGCAACGGGACAGAGAGAGAGATAGAGACAGAGATAAGAGAGAAGTAGTGGACTCACAGATACTGAGGAGCTGGGTGGATTGGTGCAGTATCCAGAGGAGGGAACGGAAGCCACGGACCACCTTCGCCCGTCCGCTCTGTAGAGACAACACAATAACACGTTTTATTTAGGATTCGTAAGAAACGTGGAAATCCGCTCGCGACACTCCTCAACATTCAGTGGCAAATTCGTCCACTCTCATAATCGGTTACTGTTGTTAACAACTGATGTTCGGAATACGGGCGAGAGGCAAATGCTAAACTTTTAAGATGCCGTTTTGTGGTTGGACAAAAATAATTTCTCTCCACCCACTACCATTGAAATAAGGTGTTTTTCAGTTGCTTCGTATTGAAATTCTGTGCATTCAATTCTTATTTTAAACTTGGTGTCAGTAAAAGGGAACATCACAGGTGCAGCATGGTGACTGGGCACATATTATGTTTGTTTTTGAGTTTTTTCCAAGAAATTATGTTTTAGCAAATTCAACACAAATAAGGCGGAACCAGGGTGGAGCGAGGCAGCTCTAAGAGCCAGCTGGTCAGTCAGCCAGGGACCAATCAGAAGAGAAGTGAATTGTAAGCTTTAAAGTGGGAAAACACCGTTTTCTTTACCTTTCAGTACGCGCCAGGTGACTATGTGGATTCAAAGCAGAGGCAGAGGCAGGCCAGGAAGATAGAGAACAGATTCCAGATTTAAAGACAGAGAGGGAGAGAACAAACAAACAAACAAAGATCAGAGTCAATGCTGGGCTCAGTGGGCTGTTGAAACGCCTGTCAAGTTCTCATACTGTTGTAATGTACAGTGGGTTTTCATTCAACCCTTTTCATATCAAGGGCCATTATTTATTCAGCATTTGAGCCAAGGACCACAATTTGATGAGGCTTAAATTGAGGCTAAATCAATTTAGCTTCATCAATTTGTTGTCCTTGGATAAGACTCGTCCACATTTCCATGCTGTATTGATGTTGGTACCGGTACCGTAGGAGAGATAACAGGCAAACGTTGGTTAAAGTAAAAAAAAAAAGAAAAAGAAAATGAAGTGATACAGAGGTTTAACAATAATTGAACTCTAATTGAACTCTCAAGAGTTAAAGAGGTTACCAACTCTCCAACATTTAGCTGAGGACCACCTGGAAACACCCTCAAGGACCACTGGTGGTCCACCCAGACCACTGGTTGAAAACTACTGCTGTAGTATTATGACAAAAATGAATCGCAGTGTGTGTGGGACATGGTCCATGTCCCACACACACTGCGATTCATTTTGACATACCTGTCTTGTACACATCCTATACGCAGGTAGACAATAGACTACCTACACAGTACACACACACTAACAAGCACAAGACCACAATGTATTCACCAACATACTGCACATACTGTACAGTGTACGCACCCGACAACACTGCACATGCTTAACCCATTCAGGACGATAACCCCTTTATATTAATTACATATAATTTTTTCAGTCCTTGACATGAAAATGTTTGAGAGCGACTGACATGGAAACATTGGGTTTTTCAGAAAACTGTTCTGTCCTCAGGGTTAATCACTTTCAATGTGGACTGGAGTCATGGCATGTCATTCTAGGTTAGGTTAGCTAGCTTGAGCTACAAGCTCACAATGTGACTCATGCGTTGTGAGCTGGTAGATTGACTATTTTCGCCGTTATACAAGGCTTAATTGGTTCATCTCTACTGGTGTCACAGTTCACACATTCCCTTCCTTAACCTCCTTCTGATTCCTTGTCTTATATCGGCATCACGGCATCACTCGAAGGACACACAGCCCTTTTTGTTGACAGATTCAATACGCGATGACACCGGCGGTCAAACGTTACGTGTGTCAGGTTAGCGCCTGGCGGAACCGAGCACGCGCTAAGCTAAATCGATGGGGACATTATTGATTTTGGAAGGGTTTCGTGTTTTGATGGTGTTGGCCAGGGAACCAGGAGATTAGTCCTGTTAATAGATTAGTTTATTAAAGGTGCGTGCGTCCGTGCGTGACTGCGTGACTGCATGGGTGCGTGACTGTGCTTGCGTGTGTGTGGTCTGTTTCATAACAGACCGTCCTACATGGAATCCAGCATGCGTTAGTAAATGTAATGCATGACTTCAGTCATCAGGTACTATTAAGGTCTCTATGGTCTAAGCTTCTCTTTCAGCTTGCAGGGACCTCAGGGGCGTACGTGTACATTAAAGTGGGGGAGCTGTTTTGCGTCGGGTGGTTACGGGTGAAAAGCCACAGAAAATCACGACTGTGAATCAGACTATTGGAAATCCTTCTCCGGTCAGAAATAGGGGTGCAATGGTTAATCGATTAATCGCAATCGAATTGATTACAAATGAGTTTCCATTAGCATTCAATAATGGTTAATTAACCGAGTTACAAGTTTTGGGTGAATTTCTCAAAATGGCCATTCTTAGTTTGCAACATTCCTGGTTCTTTGCAGCAGTATACATATTCCCATTTCATGAGAATGTTTACGTCCAAAAAAGTAACTGCATAAACAGCAGGGGTGTATATAGGCTGTGAATAACAACCAGCGCCAGTTGCAGCTCTCAAAAAGTGCCGGCACAGCATCTGTCCCAACACTGGCAGCTTAAAGAGCCTCAATAAATTCAGATGAGTCATGCGGCTCTGTGCCAAGCGAATGCTTTCAAAAGATATGCCCCAATCTCTGAATCCTGTGGTGTAGTAGTGCCCAGTGCTGTGCTGCAATAAAACTCTTCATAAAGAATATCAGAGTAGAAGAAATTTCAATAATAAGTTACAAACTAAAAACTACTTCCTGTGAAACACTAGGGGCAAATTCTTCAAATCCTGAAGAAATTTACTGTACTGTAAGTGAAATGCTCAACATGGTTAGTACTAGAGTCAAAGATCGTGTCCTAATTAAATAAACTCATTAGTCAAGGAGCAACATGCATAAATCCTGCCAAGCTAGAGTGGTTATGTGGCTTCCTAGCCTAAAAAAGTAAGTTGTTTTCTAGTGTTCTGCTTAAATGCATCGAGTAACCATCCACAAGAAGAAGCACAAGTGGACTGTGGTATGATGCATGAGTTGTTGTTCCATAATCACAACATATCCAAGTAATGTGCGTGTGAACTGACTTCCTGCTTTAATTGGCTTGACAAATGCCAAGTCCTGTGTCCTGTGAGTGGCCCTCGAGCCTTTGGGCTGCTTATGCATGCCTCATATATTCTTGTTTCCGCTATAGATTGAGGAAAACACCAGCTAGGGCCTTGCTCATGCTTAATTAAAACCAAATATCATATTTTCCTATATTTTTGCAAAACTGATTATTTATGAATATTACCAACAGGCCTGCAAACTTGGCCCCACAGTGAAAAGGTGCTTAAAATAAATTAAAACAAAATACATAAATACTATAAAATGTAGTTGTACTCTAATGCACTTGAGTGGGCTATTACTTCCTTATGCATTGAACTTGTTCACCTCTAGTTGAATATTCTTGATTGAATACTTTTATTAGACAGTTTAATGTCTTTCCATTCTGATCCATTCTATATCAGTTGGACGTCGTGTTGTGAGACACCAATACCTTTTTTACACAAAAAATAGTGTATATAATGCATATAATAATGTATATGCAGTTTTATATACGGTAGATAAAAATAGGCAATTGACTTTCTGCATTTTTTACTGGTGTGTCACGTTTTACATTTTGAATGTGGCAGAATTTGGGTGGAAAACACCTTAAATGCCTAACCAGGCTGTTAAGGATATTATTTGATTTATCAAACTTATATTTCTTATTGACATACTGTTTGCTGAGATAATTCACATCACATGTGATCCCAAATTCCCAATGCTGTTTTTATTTTTTAAATACCCCAAATCTAAATCTGAATCCACTTGGAATCTGGATAGGGATTCAACGTTTTGCACTCTTGGGCCAGGTGATGGCCACTGCAAAAATCGCCCCGAGTTTTGACCTCTAGGAAAGGGGCATAGCTGTTATTGACAGAACAAATCAGATAAAGCTGAAACTGAGTTTTTATACCAGGTGCGGTTGGGAGAAAACAGCACAGGATTAGCATGGAACTGTAGTCAATTAAAGTCAAACAAGAGAGAGCTGTGGACTTGGTTCTTACCTGCGGGCAAATTGGAAGTTGGCAGAGCTGCTGGCAGAGATGTTTCTGGGGCTTTCCGAGGGACTGCTGCCAGCTGGTGAAACACAATACAGAAACGGTAAGAAATGGCCAAGATGTTTCCAATGGTTTGACTTGTTTTTGTCTACATGAGCTGTGGATTCCTGAATGTCCGACCGCTTCACCACTTTTCAACCTATCTCCATATAATTGGTCCTCACTAATGTTCATGATAAAACAGCACAATTTTTTTCTACTCAGTCTGTGTCTCATAGGAGGGCTGTGGGCAGTTCAGAAACCGTCCTCCATGCGCATCATCGATGGGGAATCCATGCTAATAGAAAATGCAGGCTTTCTATTCCTGAAAAGTTCCAATGCGAAAATGGAAGCCATCGTTCTGATCATGATATTTTAAAAATATTGTTTAAAAAACATCTGTAACGATGATGCGCATGGAGGGCGGTTTCTCAACTGCCCACATCCCTCCTATGAGACAGACAGAGTAGAAAAAATAGTGGTATATTTGTCATGAACATTAGTGAGGACCAATTATATGAAGAGAGGCTGAAAAGTGGTGAAGTGGTCCTTTAAGATTGTCTTTCTACCACCCATTTCTCCCCAAATGTAGTTGTTCCCCCTATCAGTCCCCATCACTGCTGACCCCAACTGTTGTTCTCAAGGACAGTGTAGACCAGGGGTCCCCATCACTGCTGACCCCTACTGTTGTTCTCAAGGACAGTGTAGACCAGGGGTCCATCACTGCTGACCCCTACTGTTGTTCTCAAGGACAGTGTAGACCAGGGGTCCATCACTGCTGACCCCTACTGTTGTTCTCAAGGACAGGGTAGACCAGGGGTTTCCACACCACTGGCTGGTACGTGTACCAACCACTGGCTGGTACTTGAGCCCGTCTCTGGGCATTATTGACCTACAGTGCTTTAATTTGCCACATAGTCAACATGGTTGTCCTTTAGTTAATTGCCAGACAGGGGCGGCTCATTAACTAAATTAATTAGCGGCTGATTAACACACTCACAATTACTGTAGTGCCATTAAGCTCGCTGGTTGAACATCAGCGCCATCAGAGTTAGCCAAGTTAGGCAGTCAGTACCCACCACTGATGATTTATTTGTATTAAGATCTTAAAAAGCTGTTGGTTTCTTTCATACATCTTCTCAAATAGCCATTTATGTCTGGCATTCATTACCTTCTATTTTTAATGATGCCAAAATGGAATTAATTGGACAGTCACTGTGTCTCTCTCTGGTAGTTGCAATAAAGAATACTCTCTAGTCTATTTACTGTACAACCCATTATAACTGTTTAAATCAGCAGTTCTCAGGATTCCTTGAGGGGGGTCCTTTAAATAAAACAACGCTAAATAAACTTTGATAACCACTGGTTTAGATATCGGTGCAGGGAAAGGTAAAAACCCAGGCCAGTAAATCCTCTAGAAATTAAATTAACACTCCAGATTTTCATAAAAACAGCTTCAAAAGCATAAATGAACCTATAAAGAAGCCATTTTGAGAAACGCATGCCAATACAAAACAAGCAACAGAGTATCATTATAATCTATCATATCATTATAATAATCAATTGCAATCAAAACTACAGCAACACTACAGCAGAGTCAGACAGGTGGTACTTACATGTCTTGTTGTGACAAATTATCCCATGCATTCAAACTAATACCACACCCAAGTCATATGTAGGGCACTAAAAACAACCCATCTAGTCCAGTGACATGCCAGAGAAACAACAACCCTTGTGACTGCTTGTCTTGACATGGTTGCCTGTTCCCTGTGTGTTTAGTTCTCTGCCATGCATAAATAAACATCATGCAGTGTTTTTAGAGCCTGCAGACAAACACTCCATCATCTTTACCTGTAGCAAGCGGAAGAGGTGACAGAGGTCTTGAGAGTGTGGGCGAAGGGGTTCCAACCGCCAGACTCCTCCTTTTATTATTACGGGCGCTAGATGTGAGGGGGGGGGTAGCAAGAGAGAAAAGCAATTACATTAAACAATGTTATTATTAGAATGCCTGACATGAAAGCCCAAAGCGAGCCTAGATGGCAATAGTTTTGTTTTCATTAACAAATTGCGATTTTCCTAAAGATAAAGTTGCCAGTCTTAGTAGATTTCGCAGTAGATTTCGGCAAATGTTTGTGGCATTTTCTTGAACGGCCAATTTGTCTTCTAGATTGAGCACAACAGCACAGTGTTGATTGCTGCCCACATGATAGAATCTGAAAAACGATGAATAAGGTTGTAAAAAAAAGGGGGGAGGGGACAAACTAGGTTGCCTCTATAACAAGAGATCTATAATAAAAAGTGAAAATACATCGTCATAATAAAGGGACAACATTATTCAACCCCAACTGCGTCAGTGCAGTCAGTGGTCTATATAGGAACACAGTGTATTTATCACAGTAGTCAGTATGGTTAGAGCAGGGCCACTGTCCTCCCTCCCTGCTAATTGACCTTATTCACATGACAGGGTGGGGCGATGAAAGAGAAACATGGCTTCCATATGAATTCTGGTCTATAGGGGAGCAGAATTCTGATTATTTTCCACCGTTTTTTTATGTGTCAAGTGTCTCCTGGCATGTGATGTGAGCCACTTAGAAAGGCTCTGTGTGTGTCCAGGCAGGGCTAATCTAAAAAGGAAAAATAAATCTCTCTCTCTCTCTCTCATGTTGTGTGAATATGTGTCACATATATTAGGGTCTCAGTCAGGTCCACCATCTCCCCCATTATTTGAACAGGACCAACATCATCAACATGACCTCAGAGACGCCACCCTGTTATTAGAAGAGGCTGTCATGTCATGCTCTGTGCTGCTCATCTTCTTCCCCGGCCGGGTATAATGTATATTGATGCTGCCTCTTTCTGGCAGTGACCTAAAAAATGATTGAGGAGCTCGAGGAGACAACAACCAGGCCTGACATTTCTGTGCTGGCTCTGGGGCAGTCAGTCATACAGTCAGTGCACGTCTCAAATCAAAGTGATGCAAACTGGCACAGACTGCATGGAAGCAGAAAAGGCAGAGAGAGCCAATTAAGTGTTTGGCTATAAAGACTCCTCTAGAATCTACTGCACTGCAGACATGAACTTCAACCATTCCATCTTATCCTTATCAGGAAATGGGTAACTTGTTGTCATTGGTAAGATAGGAGCTTTGGCAATGTGTCATCAAAACATCAGACCTACCATGTGTGACTTTCTTATCGACACTTAGCAGTGATAAGGCTATTCTTGTGGAAGAACAACAGAGGTTTGGATTTGGACGGACTTGACAGATGACTATGTACTTAGCTGTGAAGCATGTGGGCCAGTGACACAGGCCTGTACAGTATAGCCCATGTTGCTCCAGTCTCTATTTATTCACTTGGTTGTTCCATTGCAAGTCATCATGTGGTGAGTCAGTGACTGATATCACCACTGCTTCTATGATTCTGCTTTGCAAGGCAGAATCCTAGAAGCAGTGGAGCTATGGACCAGAGCTAAGTAATAGCATGATTCTAAAAAGCATATACAGACATTAACCCAATCCCAATAAAAAGGTGGGTAATGGGTTAGTGGTCTAGTGGTCTAGTAGGGGAATTATAATCTAAATTACATTATACATAATGGAATGAACAGCTATTGATATTCTCAAATGTAGGCCTATGTATACCACACAAATATATGCATAGCATATGGGTCCAGTCCATCCGAATCGGGACATTCTGTCCCTATAAGCGACAGCTGGTAACTCTGCAAGACAATGCATAGGCTGCTCCCCACGACAATAAGCTTCACACACTCTACAATGGCCACGTTTCTATGTCGGAAACAAAAAAAATAGGGCGGATGTAATGTAACCAACACACCAGGCTATCATATGACCCACGAAAGGACACCAGACATAACAGTTCTATTAAACACAGATTACTGTTTGTTTTCGCACAGCTAGTATAACGTCAACGAACGCCACCACAGCATCGCCTTGGACAAAACGTTCAACAAATTGCTATTTGCTGGACAACGGCATTACAAGGAGGGACACAGCACAGCAGGGAGTCCAATGACAACTCCAGAGGTGACAACTGGAGACCAAAAAACGCTTTCCTTTTTGTCCATCTGATTCTGAAATGTCTCCGACTTTTAGAATAAGTGAACGAAAACCATGATAGTTACCCTTTTGTTCTTTTCATCATAGCCCCAGTCACAAAACTAGTTTTGTAGCTGGGCAAGACGGTCCAGTAGTAATTTTGGTCCGACATGATGATGATGATGAAGATCGTGGCTAGTGGCGAGTAAAAAAAACGATTCAATCCGGGATTCAAGGCACGTAAAACGAATCTTTATACTTTGGTAAAAATGGCTAAAACAATCATTCCTTTTTAGAATGATAGGGCAGCTGTTTGTTGGTAATATATAGGCTAAAGGGCTAGCCTATAGTACGCCGTGTCCGAACGCAGCAGAAACTCCTCCATTCAGGGTGGTTGTTGTTGGCACAGACTGGCCCATGCATATCCAGGGAAGAGCGGATAAGAAGAAGAAGTAGCCCAGCGAGGTTGCCATCGTCTCCGGGCTGAGGGCTCGATCCGTCTCTCCTCTTTTCTCCAATCTCGACCCTCTACAAGGAACACAATTTTCGGTACAGTCCGACGTCTTCTTCCGCGGGACACGACGCCATCATCTGCATCATCGACTGATCTGTTCGCCGACACATATATAAAACCGGCAGTGATAAAAACTTTCCAGCAATAGAACGCCGCGTAATTGTGTGTCAGTCAGTCAGGCAGGGCAGGCAGCAGAAACGCATCGAGAGGAGGGACTAATACATGTTGTTGTAGTGCAGCGCCGGGCAGAGAGAGAGGAAGTTGTCATTCATTACTACTATGTTGTTAATGTTCTCTGTCTGTCTGTCTGTCTATCTCCTCATCATGGGTTTAGGGCAGTGATTTTCTAATTTCAATCATGTCAAAGACCCCCTGATTTACATGCTTTTTAGGCTACGGACTGTCGGACTCCCATTCAATGGCATTTCTATGATCTCTGGGAGATTGTAAAAAAAAACAATGTCAATTTAACTCTGAGAGAGTGTAGTGTACACATGGAACCAAATGGGTCCATTTGGGTCCTAACTAACTATCATTTAACTGGAGACCCCCTGGAACTCCCTCAAGGACCCCCTAGGGATCCCCGGACCCCACTTTGGGAACCACTGGTTTAGCCTATACTGTATATTGATGTCTCTCTTCTAGGCAGTATGTTTGAGCTGCCTGCAACTGTTTCATAATATCAGTCTAGTTAAATGTGTATAGCCTCAACTAATCAATTAAAACAGGCCTACAGCCTACAGGCTCATTTCACACAGGCCGGATGGCATGATGTATGTTATATATTTACTTGTTGTGGAAATACAAAAGTATTTATTGGTATAGTATAAGCCAAAGGCCTACACATTTTGCAGAATTGCCCTGTATACAATCATATTATGGGATTGTAATTACTAATTAGTAACACAGGTTATAGGTTAGAGGTTTGTGCGTCTCTAAATGTTCTGATTAATTGAAAATGGTGGAACCTATTTGTATGGAGTTGTGCTTGAAATGTACTGTAATTCTGCAAAATGTTAATAAATAATTCAATCAATCAATCAATCAAGGTAATGTGTTAATAACTTTAATGCCGCAGAGGTAAAGGTGGGGTTTTAATTAGCCGACGTATCTGCTTATGGGTGGCTTAAACTATAATACAATATTTTAATTAATGTATGTTTAATCAAAACAAATTTAGTTAAATAATTGTAGTGGATTAAAAAGTACAGTATTTGATTTACCTGATATGTAGTGGAGGAGGAAACAGTCTAATGTCAAAAAGAAAAGGAAATAAATACAAAGCAAACATTTTTTGGCTGTTTATATTTCAATAGTGACCCTATAATGTCTTGACACGTATGGTCCACCATTACACCACATTCACAACACGGCTAAAATTAAACCTGTCCGTAATGTCTGAAGCATGTTTACTGACTTGGAGAACAATTATAGCCGTGGTAGTCAGCATAGTAAATTCCCTCTCTCTCAGTCTACGATACTGAATTTGATACCAGTAAGTCTACACCAGTCACTGATATGACCTGAACTTACTGCCTCCTTTCCTGTTGATTTCCTCTCACTTACTCAGCCTCAGTGAAAACAACATACTCCCATAAACCAAGAGTGGCGCTCTCTGACTCATCCAGCCAGCCTTGTCCTTAAATGAGCAGACCCGGGGACCACCAGTGGTCCTTGAGAGGGACCCGTATGGGACCCGTATGGGTCCATTTGGTTTCATTTTAAGCTCTCAAGAGTTACATTATTGTTAAACATATCTGCATCACTTCATTTACCTGAAGTCTACACAATTAGAGAATGTAGAAAACGTGTTATTTTGATAATTGTTTGCCAACGTTTATCAACAATGGCTGGGTTTCCCAGATCTCATGGTGTAAGCTCCATAGTGTTGCACATGCTCAGATGATGTCCTCTAGTAGGCCGCACATAAGCCTTAAAAATGACACCATAGAAATATGACAAACTAGAGCATAGGCTTTCATGTACGTTTAAGGCCTCACATTTGTATCAGATCTGCATGCTGTCGGCAGTCATGGCGCAGTGTAGGGATGTCAAGGGGTAACCGGTTAGCCGGTTAGCCGACCGTTAAGAAACATCCGAATATTCTTATCGGCTTCGGTTAATTTGCATAATAATAAATGCGTGTTCTGATCTTAAATCCCTTTATTTTAGATCGTTTTTTACTAATAGTACAACATAAACATTACAGAGACTTTAGTCGTCACTGTACAATCCTTTAAAACTGCTTAAAATAGCTCTTGTTAAGTTATTTGCAATTGCGCCGCCCTCATTGAAAACAATGTACAGTATTTCCAACTCCAGTTCGTCCCTATTCAGGCTGCATGAACAGTGCTCGAGCGCTCTGTTTTCTGACCCCTCAACGTCGCAACTTTCTCTGTGACACTTCACTTCAATCAGCGCCTTAGAGTAGACAGAGTTCTGACAACTCTGTTCACTTCCATGGGGGGGTCTAATGGCGGCTCTTCATAGACATCTATTGGAAACAACGTCGCCGCTTCACAAAACTAAAAGCGAGTGATAGCGAAACCGAAATGAGATGATTCTGAACACAACATGTTGATCGTATCGCCGTATCAATGAAGTGGAGAGACCTACTTGTTATTATTAAATCCATACAGCTGCGTCCTCCGTCTTCCCACTCTCGCACGGCTATTAGGCAAAGTTAGCCATGTGCTTCATCATCATCATCATCATCATCATCATCATCATCATAAACGTCATGTTTAGCAGACGGACTGAGGGGTTCTCGTCAGCCAAGCGTCAACAACAGAACACATTGACATGCGAGTGAGTTGATATTCTTAGCCCAAGTACCGTGGGCTAACTGGGCTATGTACAGTCGCTGGTAGTGGTGGTTGTTGGAAACGACAGCGTTGTGTTTATGTTTTGTAGGCTGCATGCGTGCAGATCACGACGCGCATTGTTTATTGATTATTAAGCCTACAACAATTTATTTTTAAATGTTGCTTTTTTTGTTTGTCTTTTAAAAAGGAGCTTACCTA
>OOFJ01138963.1:13341-30080 GCA_900323375.1 Benthosema glaciale
CACAAATACCATCATGTAGGCTTAGGCTACCGTGTAGCCCGGTGAAATGTCAGGAAGGTATGAAGGTATGACAAAATGGATACCACACAAGCCCCGGTGTGTGTGTGTGTGTGTGTGTGTGTGTACACGGTAAAATCCTCCGTGTTAAGGAGGACAGTCAGTGTGTGAGTCACTCTCCTGCAACTGCAATCTTGTGAAGCCACAAATCTCACACAAGACTCAGGTCTGCCTCCCATACCTCTCCAGTATGATCCTCCCTCATCCATCCATCCATCCATCCATCCATCCCAGCAACATCTTTATTCATAGGACTTGTGTGTGCCTCCCACACCTCTATGAGCCTCCCTCATCCATCAATCCAAGCAGACGGGTCTTCATCCATTGCGAGAACCAGTAAACCATTGCAATTTGATGACAGCAGCCAATGTTGAAGATAATGTGAATGAAAACTTTACGTGCATCATAAGACCTTTATTCTTAAAAAAAACCTGAAAAAAATAAAAAAAAAATAACAGGAGAAAGCAGTGTGAAAAAATGAGAGCTTATAATAAACTAAGAAATGCATATGATTGTCAACATACACGATACCAACGACGTAGCACCACAGCAAGACTTACTGTGCTATTGTTTTACACTGTCCTTGAAAGCTCATTGACCTAATAAGTAATAACATTTAATCATGCATATTTCACATTCAAAGGCAAAGGTAATTGTGCTGAATTTTTTGTGTCTCCTTTTGAGCTTTCTGAGATACGAAAGATTTATATAATAATGCTCCTCCTGGTTTAATGCTTTAGTAACTCGAGATTAGAAACCGTGTTGCTCTTTGTGGAGGCCAGCATATTATGTTACGTGAAGCAAAACATTACATTTGAAAATTCGGTAATCACACGGCTTGCTCCACTGCTGACGTCCTGATTCAGTCCTCGTTCAGACAAATGTCACAGCTACATCACATTTACACAATCAATTTAAGGATTATCCACATGGTCTTTGCAATTGTATAAAACATGGGATATTCGTTCATCCTTCTGGCTCACCACATGCCATGTTCATCTTTGAAATAATTTGCTGATGACGGAATGGCATAACACGGAAATGCAGCTATGCCTCACGCACTCAAAGCAGCAGATCATAAGCTCCACGAAGTATAAGTCTACAAAAGACCCCACGGGAGGCTGCGTCAATCTACATTAAGCCCGAGTTATACTTACTCGCGTGCTGGAGCAGCATACTTATAACAGATCTGCAAGCTCACAACGTGCTGCAGTGCAACGCGTCGTGAGCCTGTAGATCTGCTGTTCTGGATGCACAACACCGGCGTGCAACAAACTAAGCATAACTCTGTTACCACGCAGCGCGCAGCAGCGTTTGCGACATAATCTCCATCTCTTCCACCCACCACGGAGATGTCCCATTGTGGCAAGGGTTGGCTCTCACAGGCTGGTGGTTCTGAATGAGAGGTAAAGCCACCACTACGGGGTTACTCCACCACTGATTGAGATCAGAAGACTGTAAGAGGATTTCTATCTCACTCGGATTCACTTGACTGGTCCATCAATTCATATCTTGGCCATGAGCCGTCTGATGGGTACCATGGCCTCTCCTTGTGTGTGTGTGTGTGTGTGTGTGTGCGTGTGCGTGTGCGTGTGTGTGTGTGTGTGTGTGTGTCTGTCACATGTGCCATTATTATACATTCATGCATGTTGCTAAAATAGTAGATAGATATTTTTTCTCACATTTTCTTTCTTTTTTTTAAAAATAGATTTATGAGTGACAGTTCGATTTCACTTCCCTTTCCCCATTGCCCTCCGTTCATGATAAGTTAATAACTTTCCTCACTGTGTTCCCTAACTGCCTGCCCCTTGCCTCCACCATTACATTACAACTCAAGGTAGGAGAGGATTTGATGGGCCATATGGTCAGGACTCTGAGCTCCAATAAGACCACTTAAGTACACATTAGACGCATCTGGAAATCAATTAGGTGTAGAATAAGAAGAAGGAGGGAGGAGGGGCGCTGTAGACTCATTATTCTATTGATCGTTTCACTGTGGTTGGGTTGTGTAAACTGATTTAGGCTTGTTGTACCAATTAGCACAGCACAGGTCTGTGTCATACGTCATGCCACTTAAATTGCATATCACAGTCAATGTGCTGAATATCTATGAAGACACCGAGCTGAGCAAATGACCAGGGCCTACGAGAGGATCACAATCGGGGAGAGTGAAAAAAATAACTCCCGGACTGACTTACATCAGTCAACACTGTTGATTGACACACTTACAGTACAAGATTTATTTGACCAAATAAATAAACCTTGTTCAACTATAACACAAAGCGTAATGGTTATCATTATACCTCTTTGATGTGCTGTTGTAGTGGCTCATGGTCAGGCCAGTCAGACAGAGCAGGCTCCCAGGGCTTAGCCTCTGTATCACATGGCCAGAATGGATGGCTTTTGTCAAATATCATTAGCCAGCCACGCAACGTTTCCTCTGAAGATTAGACTTGAGTCGCACATTGTACAAGGCAACAGACACTGTACAAACAGCAAGGCACGTGCACACTGCACAGCCACAAATATGCGTGCACTGCAAACAAATGCATGCAACTACTGATTGATATACAGATCCAATCTGTGCACACACAAAAAAAAAGAAAAAAAGAATGTGCCATATGGCAAAGTGTCATTTCCCTCCTTAATAATGAATGCTGCCAAGTGGCACTTCTGGAAATATAGCTCAAGGTAGGAAAATGTTGTGTTTGAAAGTACTTTCAGGAGCAACTTCACACACATGGAAACTTGTATTGGCCAAATAAAAGACTTTGCAAAACAAGAGCAATCCGGGTCTACAATACATGTATATGAAGTGTCAGTGAGCCATTAGAAACATGTGAATGAATTCCTATAATTATCAACTGTTCGCCTGTTCTCTTTAATATCTCTCAGAATTACCTGTGTGGGCTTGCCTCTGGTATATATGAAAATGTGCAAAATGGCATGCTCCTAGTAAGTGAATAGGTCGCCACGCATCCATTTCTCGCAATGAGTTCATGATGACATTATTGCAGTAAAGGGAAGATGGGAGCTGTCCAGTCATAAGTGCTGACTGTGAACTACTTCCACTGCTGTGCCTCTGTGGCGAAGGAGCTGTCCAGTGCTGAAATGACATCCACTTAGAATAGATCAGCAAGCAGTCCTGTGTTAAAATGCAATAGCTGACCACCAGTGGCAAAATGAAACGCATTGGCAGAAATGGTGCAGGGAAACAAATTGCCAATGCCCACCACCCCGAGAACACACTCACAAACACCCTCGCCATTTGCAGCCTTATTCTCGCGCATGGCTCCCTTTATTTAACAAGAGGCCTGTTCACACTTTACACTACGAAACTATACAGGAACATGCCCATCTCTTGGCAAGATGATGAATTCATCCAAAAGGAATAAATGCCAGAGACATGGCAGCTCTGGTTTCAGCTCCTGCTCGAAGGAATTTCTCAATCCTAAGAACTTTCAAAATATCAGTAAAACCCATGAATCAAAACCACATATGACAGCAGCAGGATATTGCTTTGAGACCTAGGCTTCTCTGAAATATCTGTAGGGAAGAAGTCCCTTTGACCACTTGTGATGAGCCGTATACGATCGTGCAGCTGTGCGGCGAGAATGAGAGTTCATTGATGAGGTGTGTTGTGAAAAGAAGGGCTGGTGATGAGAACGGACACGCATGCACAGATGTTACAGCCCGACTAATCCTCGGCTCAATGCACAAAAAAGGCTTGTTTAATTAGAGCCAATGGCTCCCCAGCAACAGCTGGCTAATGAGGAAGACATACATCACTGGGATGTGACACTTGCCACTGCCTCTGATGGGTATGGAAGAGGAAAATGCGTCACAGATCTAATGAGACAGCGAATTGAAACTGATCGCCACTGTGGCGTTGATATGCTAATTTGGGGTTGGGGAGACGTCCTCTGCTTCACCGGCTTACGGTGCAGAACTGCATGCCAGCTTGAAAGAAATAATTTATTCTGACGTGCACACGCAGTATTGCAGTATTGTATGTAGTATTAGTATTGTATTCCCTTAAACTGGATCTGATGTAAATATGAAGTATGTATAGTTATTCTAAGAGTATCCTGCTGTTTAAGGAATAAAATAATTATAGGCTTAACCATGGTAGAAAGATATCTGCCATGACGCATCTCCCCTACCTCTCTGTATGGCACATGTGACGACAATGCTTTGTGTGTGTGTGTGTGTGTGTGTGTGAGTGTGAGTGTGAGTGAGAGAGAGAGAGAGAGAACTGGCACGGAGCAATGGGGGAAGGATATACAGTAACAAAAGACTGTCATT
This sequence comes from Benthosema glaciale, assembly GCA_900323375.1. NCBI lineage: Eukaryota > Metazoa > Chordata > Actinopteri > Myctophiformes > Myctophidae > Benthosema > Benthosema glaciale. The sequence continues at coordinate 17,704 of OOFJ01138963.1, forward strand.
AGTAGGTGCATGCCATATGTAATGGCAAAACACGATTGGTGTCCGGAAAAGGAATCCATTGCATTTACCAAGAAACTTTTACAAATGGTTACAAATGGCCAGATTTGGGAATTGATTGAAAGCGGTAAGCCGTGTCACGACTGGACTACGGAAAGATACATTACTGCACTGCCCATGAGCGGACGCTAGGCAATGCAAGGTATGAGGGTAGTTTATGGTGGGCTTGTCTCAGCTAAAATTAAACTTTGACAAATTGGCTTTTTGTCTGGGAACCGACCTACTGCATGGCCTCATTTGACTTCTACCAGTACATAGCAAGTGCCAGTGGCTAGTAGTGTTCATCCCATATGGATAAACAGCTTGTGCTAGTTCTGCTCCATAAGTGGGGACAAGCTCTGTTATCAGTAATGCACAATGTATGCGCCTTCCGATGTTTTCAGAAAGGGAGGTGATACTACAATTTGACAACGTTCAGAAATTCTGGTGGACATTTTTAGAACCTTTTCTCAGAACTACCGCACCCCCAGGTGTAACCCTGTGTAACTAGTTCGGAAAGACTGTCCAAACAGTATTTTTCAAGTGATACTGTATGTCACCAAAGCATATCCAACTTTAATATTCTTCTGAAATCTTAGTACCGTTAATAGTTCTGAAAATGTGGAATGTAGGGGTTAGTAAAAGCTCCATCTCACAACTGGGATGAGGTCACCACTCCAGACCACCTAAATTATGCAGCAAGCCCAGAGCCAAGCAGAGTGTGAAAGGAAATCTCTTCTTACACACACAACTCAACATTACAAATGTAGATGTAACCTACCAAGTGCCAATAGCATTCTATGCAGATAAGAATCTACTAACATGGCACTAACATTATCCATATAGAAAACATACAAATATTAAGCAATTTCATGGATTCTGTATACATCCAAAAATGACATTTTTACCTGATTCAGAGATGGTTGTTGGTATAGCCACAGTTAATATAGTAGTTGTGCTAACAGATGGGACATAATAAATCATGAAACTGATTAAATATGTATTCATGAACATGAATAGATTATAACTCACTATATTTCCATGGTCTGGTCATTCAATTAGCTAGCCAAAGTATGTCACTTACACATGAAAGAAATGGTCCAGAAGAGCAAAATAAATGTTTTTCTTTTTGTCTCAGAGTAGTGCAGAGTAGACCAATTAACACTTTTTTTTTTATATAGAAACAGGAACTCAGTTTGGCTTCTCCCCTTTCTTCCTCCTGGGTGCTTCTGTGTTTATTCCTACGAACAACAACATTACATGTTTTCAGCAGTGATAAGAGATTACAAGTGGACAGATATCCATTCCAACGGATGGTGCAGAACTGTTAAAAAGTGGTGGACTACAATACAGAAATAATTGACATGCACTGAACAAATGCAGACAACCTAGGAACCATATAGTTGCCTGAGTTTTATAGCCAAACCCAGGCATGCCGATTCAGACAGAGCCACCCATCATTACTATAATTAATATAGATATGATTGTGTGTGCGTGCACAACCTAGAAGAACTACCCAGTTTATCTTCTGTTCCAACATGATGAAATTCCATGAAGTCTGTGAGGGAATCAAATGTAAAAAAAAATAGCAAAAGTGCAGATTCAACCTCCATCCTTGATGAAATATACAAGTATGGAGGTTAAATCCTCACATGCCGGCTGCATCAACCCGTCTCTGCCATCTGGACAAAATAAGACCCTCAGTCCCTCAAGACTGGAAAGACACCGCCATCATCACACTTCAACAAAAGAAAGGTGACAAGTATTCCTGTGACAATAGAGATGTCTCACTCCAGTCAGTTGCGAGCACAATCCTGACACAAATCATGTTTACCCGCCTGTCTGCAGTACATATCTTGCCAGAAAACCCATTGGGGGTTTCAGAAGGACCGTAGAACCACAGAAAAGACCTTTGCCACCCGACAAATTCAGAAGAAATCCAGAGAGCAAGAAACCACATGGCCTTCATTGATCTCTCAAAGGCTTTTTGACACAGTGAACTGAAAGCTACTCTTGGTGCATGGACTCAAGTCAATTTGAGGGGAGGGTCACGTCCATTGAGGCCTTTGTCTCTTTGGAGGCAGTCCAAGATTTTGAACACATTTCACAAAATCACAGTCAACTCCCACATGACATGACCCACATGCACTATCGCGCTCGGTCCACTGGTTGTTCTGAAACAACCATGGCGGCAGTGTTCCATGCAGTAAGGATTGGCACTAGTGTATCGACTTTTTAAAAACGACATAGGATGAAACACGTAAAGTACATAAGCTGTTTCTTCTGTGAAGTCGTGCCAGTGTTTGCATCTCTCCTGTCTCTCGCTCTGCGGCCATGCATGATGCATCGATCCCCACCCCCACAGCGAGAAAACCAGATCACATACAAATCAGTACAGGTGCCACTGCTGAAATAAACCCAAAGTTCAGAAATATCATTGACGAAATTACATGATATGGGTTCCCTCCATAGTAGTACCATCATTTTCCAATGTGAACACTGCACGGCTGGTCTCAGCTGCAGACGATCCCAACTCGTTAAACATTAACATTACAGGTGGACTGGCTAACGCTAGTCTGAATCTGAATCCTTGTGTGGACTGGTACCTGCTCAGATGATGTAGTCTAACTTGGTTGAAAGTTACGTGGCATGTAAGTCAAGCAGCATAAAGAGCATGAAGTTCAGAAACTTGACTCTTTCCAAAATTGCTGCATCGAGTAGTACTATTGTAGCTGCTTTCAAGTGCAGCAGTGATTGAGAATGTACAAATATAAAGATTTCCACACACATTTTGCATGTGCCAAGTTTATTGTGGAATAGAGCAACGTTGCAGGGTCCCATCGTGACAGGGCCCCTGGTGTTACTATTCAAATGGCAGACCTCTAAACCAAGTTTGTGGCAAGTTTCCGTGCACCTCACAAGTTTCTCTGTTACGTTTGTGAGGTCCAATTAGGCACTTTTTTCAGGCTCAACTGTTTTGTTAAACAGGACTGTTTTCAATACAGGTATTTCTGAGATGTGTGGCTTTGACTTACAGTAAATATGAACACTTATAACATTGTAGAAATTACAGAGATATATTGCGTATTGCCATTAAGTCTTAAAGCCTACACATACAGAGATATGATGTTTTAGTCCATGTCACCCAGCCCTACCAATGCAATACGCGTGTGCACACTGCTCTGCTGTACGGCTCAGATCCCTGGAGGGATTACACACCCGCTGTCTGCAAAGGATTTTGGACATATCATGTGGGAGCACTGCACCCCCTATGCTGAGATATATGAACGCAGCAACTCGGCATAAAGGTTATTTTGGCATGCAATGACGAGCCGAATTATAACTTTCAAAAATCCCATCTAAACATGAGTCACCTTTAGTTTAGTTTCAGATTGCCCACAGCTGTTGTTGAGAACTACTGTAGGTACGGTAGGTATCAAAGAACAACATTAGAGATTGTCTGCCATAACCGTGTATTCCAGTGTGACTGCCACAACACATCAGTGCTAAAATCACATCACAAGAACAACAATCCTAGCTGGAAGCGGTTGACACTGATGCGCAGTACAGTAGCTCTCTAGCTGTCTACCACAAAGTAGGGCCAAGCGAGGAAACGTGAACTCAGCCATAGCTAAGTGAAATCGAATCCCAGGCCAAATAGGATACATTATAGGAACAGATGTGCTAGTGACCATTATCAGTTAATAGGAGAGGGAAAGGCGGTTTTCCTGCTGCTGCACATTAATACTGATGTGATGTGTGTGAGTGTAAGTGTACTGTATGTGCAATTACAATGTACTGTGATGTAGTGGAACAAAACACCTGTATCTTGTAATGTGCCACCACCACTGACAGCATATTCAGCAATGAGTCTTTAGCCTAATTTGTACTTCGTTAGACTGTGAACAAATTTCCAAAAGATTTTCATTGTGACATGTCGGTCATACGAAGTATAATTTAGCTAGCAATTAAACATAGAACCCTACATGAGCAAATAGAGCTCGGCCCATATATCAGCCATTAGCTGGATTTTGTTATGCAGCAGAAGTGTCCCCAGTTAACCACTTTCAACTTGGTGTCCCTAAATTTGGACATTATAGTCACAATCGTTTTACATGTTAAGCAGGAGCTGATCTATCCATCCATCCATCCATCCATCTTCAACCGCTTATCCCTAGTTTGATCCACCAGAAAGCTCCAGACTTCCCTCTCAACATTAGTGACCTCCTCCTGGGAGATCCTGAGACATTCCAAGGCCAGTGAGCGTCTCGGGAGGCATCCTAACCAGATGCCCGAATCGCCTAAGCTGGCTCCTTTCCAGGCGAAGAAGCAGCGGCTCTACTCCGAGTTTCTCCCACGTGACTGAACTTCTCACCCTATCTCTAAGGCAGCCACCCGTCTGAGAAAACTCAGCCGCTTGTATTCATATATCATTATCATATCATATCATATCATATCATATCATATCATTGCGAACGCAGTGAGCCCTTACTATGAAAGCCAGGCAGAACATGTCTGTCTGTCTGTCTGTCTGTGTGTGTCTGTGTGTGAGGGCACCAAATGGAAAATTAAAGAGGGACTCCAAATACACTGCGTTCGCTTCACGCATTCATGCGTCTTACTTGTATCATATCATTCGCAACCTTATTCTTTCGGTCATGACCCACACTTCATGACCATAGGTGAGAGTAGGAACGAAGATTGCTCGGTAGACAGAGAGCTTTGCCTTCTGACTCAACTCTCTTTTCGTCACAACAGTGCGGTACAGCGACTGCAATACCGCCCCTGCTGCTCCATTGCATTCTCCCGCTGATGAACAAGACGCCGAGATACTTAAACTCCTTCACCTCTGGTAATGCCTCATTCCCTACTTGGACTGCTCACAATGCTTGTAGAGAGTAACCAGGGGTGTGGTGAGTTCTATAGTCTGAAAGTCATCAGTGGCTGTGCTGCAGGTGGATTCAATCATGACAAATCAAATGACTGCTTTTCATTGCTGCCCAATTGCATTCCGGTATTGTTCACAGTGCCATGGAATCAAGGCCTCAGAAACCTAATTTCTCCCAAGATCAAACTGATGTCCTTGTGAGAGGGAGGTGCAGCGTCATCATCAACAACCAATCTACAGCACCTCAAACAGACCATTAAGAGCAGATGAGGTCAATTTATCCTGGGCGGAAAAAGTACATGCCTTCAATTGCCAAATACACTACTAGAGCCAATGCCAGAGTTTCGGGTCTGATGCTGCTCCCAATTTTGGAAAAGTCCTACCAACCTTTATTCATTCATTATTTTTGTCAAAAAGTGCAAGGCTTCTATTGTAGATTAAATAATCTTCCAAAGATGAAGGATTGACAAAGTCAGGATGAAGTATTGAGAATGTATTCACAAGTTTCAGCAGAGTATCAACATACAGAGAGTGAGTAACAGGCCTCTTGCCTGTCCCGGCAGCCCATCCGGACGCAAGCCTTTCCCAACCCCAATCCCAGACAGTTCTTATAGCCCACCATGACAAAGATTCTAGACAACATAGTCATATAAGGGTCTGATCTAAAGATAAGGGCCGACACAAATAAGTATACATTGGTTGACACTAGTGTGGAGGAGTCAGGTCAGCTGTTAGATTGACAGCTGCAGTTGAGTTGGAATGAGCACATTGGTGCTGGCTCTAGTATTGGCCGAGATTGACAAATATAGAATAATACATTATATTTGGCATTCTAAAATAACCATTACACTTCTAACCAACTTTAAAAACAATGAGTCAATGAGGCTCTTACCAGGCTGAAACCTTGCCCGAATTCTGAATGCTACTGTATGTAATATGCCATTCCTACAGTATCCCGAGATCCATGTGATTCATGTGTTTATGTCAGTGTATTCACTCCGTTTTAAACACCACATAATCACGCTTGATAATGATATGACGATGAGCCCGGCAGAACCTGGCAGTATGTGTGACAATTCATCTATTTGACCAATCGGTGAGTCCGCTAAACCTTCATGCATGTCATCTCTTCAATATTTTCCATGCATCATGGTGAACAACAGTTTAGTTAGATTACTTAGTTAGATTATTTAAGGGGGAGAGTGTGGAAATCTTATCTGACCAAGGAGATTACCTCAAGAGGCGGCTGTTTGTGGCCACAGTGGAGGCAATACTGCTGTATGGGTGGGTGTGTTGGGGCCAAGACATGGATGCTCACCGCATAGCAGGAAAAGATCCCGGATGGCATCCACACAAATGGCACTTGATGTCACATCACACTATTCCACGGAATAGGATGTGGATCCTATTCCACGGATAGGGTTCAATATGATGTATTGAACCCTATTGAACCATCTTTGGCTTTGTTATCAGAGCAGGAACATGCATCCTCAATGGCACAAAATAACCATGTCCCATTATAAAAAGGGAGTATTACTGTACAAGGCTTGAAAAGAGGACCTTGCAAGGTATAGTGTATAGGCGTTCAGTGTTAGGCCATAGATTTATCTAGTTGTGAAAACTCTAACCTTGAGGATGTCACAAAGCCCTGAGACACCTGTGGGAATGCTGTAGCTCTCAAAGAGTCATTGAAAGCCATATGTTTGGAGCTGATAGAGGGGGAGACCAGCCAACATGGAGCCCATGCCAGGAGAAGACTTTCAACATTGTGGCATGAGACTAAAAAAAAAAGAAAAAAAAAAGATAACTGTGTGTATTTTGCCATAGGGGAGACAAAAGAGAACTAGCAAGAAGGAGGTAATTGCATGCAAATAGTCGTAAGGAGAGAGGTGATACATTTACCTTCATAAATATGGATGGAAATGAGGCATGACAGCAATGTCACAATTTGGATACCTCAGCAGATTTATTGATTTTATTAAGGCCTTTTATTAGGTCTAATATTAGACCCAATTATGATTAAGACTTGTCCCCCAATAATAAAGTAAAATGTTAAAAATAAGAGGTGGGACTTCTACTAAATAAGCCCATACTTTGGAAACTCCACAACATTGAGAAAACACATCAACTATTTGCCATTTTAGTGGAATCAGAATGTTGTGCTCTCTTGCCAAATGTAATTCAGTGAATAGACCTTGTCAGTGGAATTGCGTTGCTAGGGAACAGCTTGGGTCCACATTATTTCCTGTCGGCTACCGATATTCACAAACATTGCAAGAAGCAATAAACTTGGACTCTTTTCAAATCTTGCATGAAAAGATGTGAAAAGTTCTATTGAAGTCAATTCATGTGGAACCGTATGGCTAACCTTGGGTCCAGAAATCTATCCAATTCGTATTCTGTGTAGATATCAATGTCAAATGTCAATGTCTTAAAAGTTCACTTTTATTGGAATCCGTTTATTAATCAGGGTTGCAATTAGATAATGTGGCCATGCTGTATGTACGGTGTGCCCTTTTGTTAGATCACAGAAGAAGGGAGAAGAGAAGAAGGCCAGAAATGGAAAATAATCATGCATTTCTTACAAATGCATTCCTGGCAATACTCTACAGTCCACACTGAAACCACAGCAACAAAAATATAAACACTATGATGCAGTACAGTAAATGCCATTGTGCATGAACTGCATTTACTGTATTTCAAACAAGTAAAGAAGCAGTAAACAATGCAGTAATTGTGGAAAGATCATTTAAGGACTAACTAGGCTAGACGGCTAGGTAAAAGTCTTTGAATCAATGTTGTTTTCTTCTTGTTACACAATGTTCAAACTTCCACACACCTTCACCAAAGAAAATACCTTAAACTACGTACACGTTGTATTGAACTAGGTGCCGACGCACTCTACGCGTTGCATACACCTCTCTATTTTTTTAAAATGTTTTTAATAAGAATTTGAAGGTTTTCAGAATACCTTAGGTTAGGTTTTAAGAGACGTTTTTAATATCGGCCTCAGGTCTAAATGGGTTTAACAATAGTATGTGCTCCCAAAAGCAAATGTGATCTTCCAAGTCACCACATCAGGGCATTACCTCAACAAATCAAAGACACAGACATAAATAAATATGTGGTTATAAAACACGTTCATGCAGTGTCCACACTGATGTATTGTTCCGTCAAAAGCCCAAGACAGTGAATGAAGCCAGAGCTGTATGCCTTGAAAGGGTGTATCTGATAACAATGTAGTGTGACAACCCATCACTAAATATGCAAATATGGGGGTGCCTGAAGGCTCAGTTAGTGCGCAGACCATATGCTCCTAGTAAGCATGAGGACCCGGGTTCGAAGGCATGTCTCTGCCCTCTCTCTGCCTAGGAGTAACAATTGCTCTACAATCATTAAAAAATGGCCTTTGAGGGCCTTCAATGCATTGCTTTTGAAATTACGTCCCATAGCAGCCAAGTCTATTGACTTTTAATGTTTGTTACGGCACTGATGTGTGACGTGAGAAGTCATGTGGCCAATGTAAATACATCTTATGACTGGTTTTGTTTCATACAATAACAACACTGCATCTTAACGTAGTGGCAGTGACTCTGCAATGAATGAAAATGAATGAATGAAAGTGACTCTGCCACGTCTGTGCAGGCTTGTAAACGTCACAATGATACTTCAGGCGCCCCTCACTTCACACAAGCGATTTCATTTTTGAGGGGCGCTAGGCACCTCCTCTGTATTCAGCTATAGTGTAGATGCTTGTCCTAAACACAAGCATTAAATGCCTTTGACAATGAATGGAGAATGCACGTCTATGTAGACGAGCAAATCGGCTATTTTCGTCCTACACAGAAATTACACTCCCATTAACAATGAATGGATGATGTACGACAATAAGAGTAGAGCACCCCTCACTCCACACGGGTGTGATAATTTAAAATAAAAACCTGAAGAAACTGAGCAACATATTGCTATTTGTTTATGCGAGCCCTCACTACAACAATGAATCCATGAACATCCAAAACCCTCTTCCATGAAGCCGATTTGATGTGGGTCTAATTATTTGCACGCCAGACGAATTGGCAGGTTATGACACAATCGTGACAGCTTCTCTGAGCTCTGTCGCTGGAACAAATACGGACATCTACTGGGACATCTAATGGGTGGCCTGCCTTAGTGACAGCTTCATTATAGTGCCCCATCATGCCCATGGGATGAGTCTATAAAACCCTGGACTGCATCATTAGCAACCTGTCTGACCTTGGAAGGGATATGGTTTAACTGCTAATCAAATTACTTCTGTCAATCAAAATGGCTGAGCAATGTAGTCGGAGTGTAACTAGGCAACGTACTCAATAATTTAATATTATTGAATACTGAGCAATCAAGATTAGTCGCGTGTGGACCATAGGGTGTATGTCATGTAAAAGCAATAAATATCAGTTATTTAAGATGGGATTATTTTTGCAGTGACCTTTTGAATGTGTATTGGTCACAACCGAAATGACTAACACAAACCTATTCAGCCATCACTTCTGACCTTTACTGTAGATCTAGATCTACCGGTCTAAATGCTCCTCGCATAACATTGGGCCTCAGTACATTTGTTCTTAGGACACACTTATGCAGTTTTCACTGGCATACCCCCTCAAGAGGATTGGGATTCATCATCGCACATAACATAGTGATGAACAATTTTAAGCATGTTTCGTGGATGTGATTTGACTTCTCGTAGGAATTCACTTAGGTGGAAATTTAAAAAGAAAACCCCCCATTGGCGATAGAGTTCTGAAAAATAAATAAAAAATAAACATATATCAACTTTATAACTACTAAAACCTTACAACCCTGTTATTGCAAGAATGGCCCATTTTAGATTGTATTTGTTTGCCAGTAATGCCATGGCCAAAATAGCGGTGCCATGTTAAAAGTGGTTAAGAGATCTTATATTCACTTCCTGGAGACTTCAATGCATTCACTGCGTTCCTCGATGAAAATCAATGGCCTAAAAATATGGTTCTCTTTAGAATGTTTTGATCCCTGTGCATTAGATGGCGACTTCCTTAAGCCACGTAACCTTTAACAGTCACTGAATCAATAGGTTGGAAGCTAAGAGGCCTGTTCAAATCCACTGACAAACAGAATTAAGTAGTTGAAGCAAGTAAAGATTTTTTTTCTTGTTATCAAGAGGCCAGCAAACAGCACTCAAAGTGCAGTTTTCCCCCAAGAGAGTGAAACTTTGGCTCAAACTCAATTAGGCTCCAAAGGCTAAAAAGACGAACGCATGCCGCAAGCAGCTAACATCCATTATGGCCCTGCGATAATGACACATAAATGCAATTAATATGACGGATGGGCTGCAACATCCTGATGATCATTTGACTACTTCATCATAATAGTCAGCCTGGCAAATCCCATTAGATCAGTGGATGGTAATAGTGAAATACCTGAGGAAGGGATCCATCATTGAGGTGTCACAGAGTTTATTAATGTTGAATCATCTTCTGACTTGGACAGTGTCCAACAAGGTGGAAGAGCAGCAACAAAGACCAAAGAATAGAGCACACAGAGGATCAAGGGACATACAGTATTATTGTCATAGAGATGAGATAGAGATGAGATTAAATTAAATTTTTGAGTGGCTTGAATTTCGTTTTTTCCAGTTTTATCCAGTTTTTTGTGTGAGGTGACAGTATACTGTACTTCATTAGTCTCCTTGGTGTGGTCGTTATGTGCAATTATGTCTTCCCTTTGTATTTAGGGTTTATTCCCGGAGGCTAAAACCTTTACAATAAGGTTACAATATTACAAAAATACAAATAAATACTGTATGCAATGTATGGAATATGAGCCATTCTAGTAGGCTACACATATGCTTTCTTATTTCCCCCTTTGCTTTCTATTGTAGATGATGATGGGGCCAGGAGAGGGGATGTGCAGTAAAGCTTAAGATTTCGTCCTGAGCCCGGGTCGGGCCGTTCTTGGGCCGGCCCAGTTTGTCACATATTTGTCGGGCTTTGGTTTGGAGTCGGGCTGAACATTTATAGGCTACATTTATAATTCAGCACAGCCTAGGTCAGGACACTAGGACCCAGGAGCAACTGAAGAGCAGAGCTGTCAGTGTGCAGTGAGCGAAGCAGTCTGCAGCGCATGCACACATAGTGACACGCACACACACACACGCACGCACGCACGCACGCACGCACGCACGCATGCACGCACTCTCTGATGTAACCTAGCTCCCTAGAATGTCACTAGACTTCCCACCTCGGAGGAAAGCCATGGTGATAATCATTCCAAACTGGCTTGTGTGATCCGGTCTAAGCCAGAGATATGAAAAGAACGCATTGGTTCCGGTTGAAGGGATCTGGCATTTCTGTGCCGCTTTGTTTAAGTTCCCCCCAATCCACATTTAAATGCTCAGTTGAGTATAACTACTAGACAGTTTAGTCTCATCAGTCACTATGAGTTTGAATAGAAGACAGATATTCCAAATAAACTATTCCTATAGGTTACACTCTCTCACATCAAGGGTTTTATTGGGTACGCCATGATATTATCATGCCCTCGATCGTGCATAATTATTTGGGGTGTTGCTTGGTTGCTTGGCTTGTTATTTCTGGCCTGATGACTACAACCAGTGACTACAACATGGCGTAAGTAACGTTATTTCTGCTCCCAACCGGATCAGAAACCCAAAAATGGTGTTGATCCAAGGTTACCTCTGATGAGAGGGCGTCTTAGAGTCAACAGCCTTTGTTACTCCAACTGTGTGGCTTTGCATGCAGTTAGGAAATAGGGTTAGGGTTAGTAATGGCCCGAGGCAAGATGGTGCGAGTTGGTCCATAATAATGGTTGCTCGTAATAATGCTGTCGGAAACAATACGCTCTTGGACCGGGCCGGGCACAGTTTATCAAACATTTCATGAGCTTCAAAGCAGGCTCAGGGCCCGACAGGTTTTCGAATTGCAGTCCTAGGATAAAGTTAAGAAGTAAAGAGTTGAAGACATAAGGCATTAAACTCCTGCCAAAATCCTGCTCTACCCTCTGATATATCATTATCACACATTTTCACAATGCTCTCTTAATATTGTAAATTAGATCCATGTGGAAAGAAAGAAAGAAAGAAAGAAAGAAAGAAAGAAAGAAAGAAGAGCTGACGCTAATTGCTGTTTTCTATCTTGCGGGAATGTGTCACACTGAATGAAATATGTTCAGGCCTGACACCTCATCATGATGTATAAATCCTTTAGAACAGAACAGCCTCTGGATCACAATACAACATCCATATAGTATTTTCAGAGATGGAGATGTATTTGAAATAGTTATTTTCGGCATTTGAAAATACAGAAAATGTATTTGAAAATACGGAAAATACCTTTGAAAATACAGAAAATACAGAAAAGAAGTATTTCAAATTGTATGTATTTCAAATACTGCCCATCTCTTATTTGTATAT
>OOFJ01138963.1:30100-40258 GCA_900323375.1 Benthosema glaciale
TTAGATCCATGTGGAAAGAAAGAAAGAAAGAAAGAAAGAAAGAAAGAAAGAAAGAAAGAAAGAAAGAAAGAAAGAAAGAAAGAAAGAAAGAAAGAAAGAAAGAAAGAAAGAAAGAAAGAAAGAAATCAAGCTTAGCAGCATTATAGCAGAGACGCAATGGAAATATCAGATAAAGAGAGAAAAGAAGAGCTGACGCTAATTGCTGTTTTCTATCTTGCGGGTATGTGTCACACTGAATGAAATATGTTCAGGCCTGACACCTCATCATGATGTATAAATCCTTTAGAACAGAACAGCCTCTGGATCACAATACAAAATAATATAGAAATAGTTATTTTCGGCATTTGAAAATACAGAAAATGTATTTGAAAATACAGAAAAAACCTTTGAAAATACAGAAAATACAGAAAAAAAGTATTTCAAATTGTATGTATTTCAAATACTGCCCATCTCTTATTTGTATATATTGTGGATGACGTACTGAGCCATTTTAAGCCAGCAGAGCAGCTGGACAGGCCAGCACTTATTGCTCCCTCTCTGTATATCATGCAGCTCAGATCGTGTAAATTATGGGGCTTCATCCAACATTTATGGTCCGCACGAGAATGGCAATTTTGCACTACAGACTAATGTAATGAAACCATAGCAATGATTAAAGACATCACAGAAGTAAGAAAAGAGGACTGTTAAGTGTGGCACTGAGTCCATGCTGTATTATCAAAAAGGCAGCTGAACTGCTTCTCTGTATGAGCAAGTGTTCAGGTTTCAGAGTACAAAAATTATAGGGTTTAAAATGTAGTTTCAGAGTACAAAAATGAAGGGGTTTAAAATGTATCGATTTGAATGGTGGAAACCAACAGTGATTGAAGAAGTGCTCGCATGTTTTACTTAAAGGGATAGTTCGGTCCAAACTGGGGAGGGCAGCTGACTGACCTCATGCTTCCTTCTATGCATGAGGAGTCCAAGCTAAGGTGACTCTTATCACCTGACAGGGGGAGTTTCCCTCAGATGTAGCGCATGGAAGGAATACGTTATTCCGACTAGTTCCTTTCCCTCCATCAGGCGAACCGGCAGGCCAGAGGGAGGCAGTGTAGAGACCAGAATTACTGCATGTTTTTTGTGTGAGGGTACCTACCCTAGGGCCAGGGGACACAGGGAGACTATGCAAACACCACACAGAAAGGCCCTTTCGATAACCCCACCTCTGGTATGGGCACTGATGATGCGGAGGAGAGAACACGCCCCCAGCGCCCCCAGCGGGAATTGAACCCAGGACCTTCTAGCTGTGAGGCAACATTACAGCACTACAGACTGTGCCACCGTGCCCCCTATGGAGACTTGAATTAATGGATATTCTTTTGTTTTTGTTGTATTCCTAAGTCAATATATTTGATGGCCAGCAGTGGTTCCCTATGGAGACACATAGGATACTCTCCATAAGGAACCAAAACAAAAGCAAAATAATATCCAAGAATTCAATTCTCCATGGGGCGAGTAATCGATAGAAACAAAAGGTATTTTTTTGGGTGAACTATGCATTTAAGTAAAAGTGTCAATACTGTAATGTAGATAATATATGTCCGTTACAAGTAGAAGTCCTGTATTAAAAGTGTGTATTGAGTAAAAGCATCATCATCAAAATATACTTATAATAAGTACTTATTGTACAGAATGTCCCAAGTTCAAAATGTGTATACAAATAAATCACAATGTGATCAACTATTTTCAAAATATGTTTTATGATATTAAAATTATATATTCATATTTTGTGATCTTGTAGATCAGCTATAGGGCTTAAGTACAGTACTTGAGCACATTACTTTACACCACTGGAAACCAATAGATTTTAAACTTTAGTGATCCAGTGTGTGCAGACTATATTCCATTTGTATTCTGACCTCTGACCGGTACCTAGAACTTTAGTGTGTGGATGTGCATGCTTTTTATGGTTTATTTACAAGTTTGAGAGCAGTAGCGTATGCAGGAATTACAAGTTGGACAGGCTAACTTGGGGGGCTCCACCCCACAATCTCTTGTTTTTCCATTACAGAAATAAAATGCAGACATATAACTTCATCGTGACACATTGTATATCATACACTCTCATGACAAAATAGGGAATGATTTTCCAAAAAAACAAAAGAAAACATGAAAGGTTAAAATAATAAAGATATGCAAGGTCCAAATACCCATAGCATCTGGTTGTGCCCTTCAACACACGTGCACACGCACACACCCATTTAGAAGAACATTTACAATAATGACAAAATAGGGATGATGCACATACGTGTCCGCCCCGGGGGCTCCCTGGGGGCCATGGCCCCTTCTTTGAAAACATGTGCATTAGAGTCGATTTTTCAAGGTATGCAACATACCACTGCTCCATATATATATACAGTAAGTATGGTGTAGCAAATTGGTAAATAGCACATGCGCCAAAATTGCTGTGGCTATTATGGCCTACAGTCCCATTTCAGCAGTGACTGGCACTGATATTGGCAGTAAATAAAAATGTGTCTTTCACTTAAGTATGTAGCATGGTTGTGCTAGTAAATGTTGATTCATTGGATCCATCTTTACAAATGTACATCACATTATAATCGTGTTATTCATATACTGTACTGCACTGCAAACTAATGAACTTGCCGAGTTCGCTCGGTTGCAAAATAGTAATACATCTCTAGAACTCTTACAAAACAATTAAAGTGCACCTTTTGACTTTGATCTTCATTCCAAAAAAATAGAAAGAGGGGGGAAAAGCAATGTATTTGAACAAACAAACATGATGAAAGGATAAAACACAAGTGACATACAGTGGCTTAATTTGCTTACTTCAAAAGGGCAGGGCTTGGGTGTACGACAATATGTGGTGGGGTCTTCTCAGACATTTGTTCAGCATGATAAACCTGCTTGTTCAACAATAAGTAAAATGTTTAATCCCTTTTCACCAATCAAATAAATGACTTCTCTCTAACCCACATTTTCAAAGTGGGGGGGCCACCAGGAGACATCAGGATACAACAAGGGAATCAATTGGAAACTTAGAAAGGAGAGGAAAATGAATGATTGAATCAATTAAAGGAGAGAATGAATGAATGAATGAATGAATGAATGAATGAATGAATGAATGAATGAATGAATGAATGAAAGAAACAAGCCATTTCGTAACAGGCTGAGGCTATGGCTATTTGGAAACCACTGTTCTAGAGAGTACCGACACTGAATTACTGTCCTAGTCAAACTGTGTAACGTTACAATAAGGGACGGCTCCCAGACATGGTCCTTTTTAATGGACTTGTTAATTATGTTTGTTAATCTCTGTCATCACTGAGTTAATAGGGCTGGCATTTGTCCTGACGGTTCTCGTGTTACAGATCAGTGATAACGCAGCATAGGATGATGGGGGGGCTGAATCCAAAAGGCACCCGCAACCTACTGTATATGATCAAGTGTCTGGTTTTCTGAGCAAGTCTAGGAGCCTCCTAAGCAAGTCTTTCCAAACCATAAAAAGGACAATTATCTTACTCACTTACTTATGTTAGCTTTACTCTAGTAGATGGATTGAATAAAACAAAAAAATAATAAATAAACAACTGTGATAGATCAGAGGTAGAAAAGACAGGGTGCAGTGAAAGCATCAACGGAACTGGACACCCCCACATAGCATGCTGCTTTTGCATTTTGTTATTCAAAACAAATTGTGTCAGAAGACAAGAATACGGCCTATTTGCATTTCCTATGAGAAAAATGCAGCATCAACACATTCAATGGGTCTATAAGAGGCTATTTAAATACACCAAATGGATTTAATTTAGTCATATAGCTCTGCTCAAGATATGTAGGCCAAAACTAAAAAATACATTGCATGGATGCAACTGGGACGTATCCTCAGTGATGTATCCTGAGCAACAGGGTCTGTCGAACATCATACCCCTAACTCAGGCGACCCAGCTAGGGTTGATCAAGTCCCGACTTACGTCCCAGTAGCTACCCTCGATCAGTCCCATTAGGGAAGGACCAAGGCCACAAAATCAGTTGGAACTACTCCAGAACTACTCTGCTGGGACTGGGAGAACCAAAATCTGGCGCATGGAAAGACTAGGCTCTGTGGGTTGACTCCTGTCCAGGCCCCTCCTACGTCTCACCAGGTCCACTCCTGCTCTCACCGGGCACAGGACCTGTGCGTTGCACCAGACTCCCAGCACCAGACACTTCATTCAGGAGTGGGGGATTCCTGAGCCACAATTGTTCCGCAGGCACCACCTTAGCCTATCTTACAAAGCCACTGCAATGTATTTTACAAGGTGAATGTAGTTGATAATGACAACAACAAAACAATCCAACCAAACTGTAGTTGATGCTGTTTGCATTTATCCAGCCGAACATGATATTCCTTCTCCTCACTATAGTATTTTGAATAATAATTGGAGTGTGACGGAGAGGGCTTGATAGATCATGAATACCCTCACTCTGGTGTATGAGATTGCATGTTCAACTTGCACGACAGTGCTGAGCTCTTTTGTCCACTAGCTGCAGCTTTGAGACAAGAACAGTACAATTCGAATAACCCGGTCTACTGTAACTCTCAGGCTTCATACACACAATTCAAACAAACACGCTGTGTCACCATTCCAATGTATCAAAGCTTTGGGAGGAGCTGTAAGTATGGTATTCATTAACCTGCTGTATCGTGTCAGATGTGGAAAAATACATATTGTTCAAATACATATTGTTGGTCAATGTATTTAGTGATGCCCAAGCTGCAATCCGCAGGGTCCGTGGTAACCAACGTTGCAGGTCGGGTCAGGATTTGAAACTGGATAGGTGTGGTAAGCGTATTAATAACTGAAACGGCGACCAACGCAATTACAATATTATATTTCGTTATGCATTAATTATAACAAACTCAGTCAAACAATGATTGCAATTACAGTCAAACTAAATTCAGCTTCAAGGCTTTGTAGAATGACCCCACATCAGGCTTACATTTCTCTCATTTTAACCTCACTGCACTGGCTTTGAGTTTAATTTAGGATCACTTTTTCAATTCCCGCTCTGACTTACAAGTCATAAAATGGCCTGGCACCATCAGTAAATTGTTTACTCCTCATAAAAGCATAAGGTCTCCTTGGTCTTCAGATCAAGGACTCCGGGTCATTCCTCATTCTAAATTAAAAATCTAGAGATGATTGTGTTTTTTACTGTTGTGGCTCCAGCCTCCTAGGCTGAGAAACAGCCTCTGCCTGGACAGGTCAGCCAACACAGTGGGGTGTTAAGCAACACCTTAAAACACATCTTTATTCCCACGGCTTCTTGTTAAAATGCTAATGTATATTTTAATGCACTGTGTGCCCTTGTCTGTCTTTCTACAAATCACACCCCTTACTATCCAACGCAGATGTTCATGCCGCTGGGGATTCTGGATGCGCACAGATGCTTGTTTGAAACACTGTGCCAAACTAGCCACTGGTCACAAAGGGGCCAACAACTGGGCCAAAAAACACTTTAGAACCTGGCGGAGCGAGAAGATGAATAAAACGGAAATGTACGTCTATGTGAGTTCTGTTCGGCTTCCTGGTAGAGATGGACTTTCCTCCAACCAGGGTTTGTTTAGCTATGCACAACATACTAAACAATATACACAACAGCCTACAGTGCTGTTAGTTCCAACATATGTATTATAATTGAGCAGTTGAGACGAATAACAGTCTAAGTCCATATTTTAATCTGACCCCTCCCTGAAAAGGCCTAGCTAGCGGTCCTGACCCAATATCCATAATTTATACATTATGGATCAATAGTGTGGACTTAGACTGTTATTCGTCTCAACTGCTCAATGATGGGGTAGCAGCATGTTTAATTCTGTATGAGCTGTTTGAATTCTACATGAATAGTGTACCTTTACAGTCTTATGAACATATCCAGCTCAAATTTGCACATGCCCTACAAACAGTCAATTTCTCAAAGTAAAATACATGCTGAAGGACAAGTCCATAAATACACAAGAACCTATAAATAAAATATTGTTTGATACAAAGTTGCAAACCCCATCACCACTTAATTGCCTTTCTAAAGACTATGACCTATAGCGGACCTCTTTATTACATGCTCTGGCATGTAACACTTAAGGATAATTAAGGATAATTGCTTTGGGATCTGAGCTAATCCAGTGGCAAAAATACCTGACAAAATCTTAACAGTATGCTGTGCTAGTGGAAGCCAGGAGAAAACTGCTGCTACGACATACTGTAGGACACAGAGAAACAGCACATAAAGCCATACTTCCTAGGCTTAACCACTTTCAACACACCGTGATGGAATGCATTGTGACTCGTGAGCTTGTGATCTTCTATGTTCGCTATTAATCATATCACAAAGTAGTAAGAAGAAGTAAAAAGAAGAAAATTCAGATTTGGACATTTCCTAAATTCAGATTTGGACATTTCCATAAAACCTTATGGGATTCTTGTTTTCTTGGGGTTTTTTTAGAGGCAAATTAGGCAATAGTTGATTAACATAGTGTCCATGAAGGATCGTCAGTGTCAAGTCCATTAAGTGAATAGCAAAAAAAAAAATATATATATATATATATAGTCACCACATCAAAGTTAATCTTCAACATCTTATAGGACCTAAACAAAGACTGTATGAGCCGTTTTGCAGCATGTAACAGACAAGTCGTAGCAGGCACAAGTGCTTGCTTCTTGTTTGGTTTCAAGTGGGTTCCATTAACCAAAGTGACAACCGGAAAAGCAGAAATGGAACGAACGTAGTGCACCCCCATGCATGCAAACCAAGTCCAAATAGGAACTAGGACAGATGTGTACAGTACACTGAAGCACGTGAAAATTGTGGGAGGCAACCCATCTGTTGTGGAAAGATTAATGGTCCACATGCTATATCTGAATAGAAATCTTGGTCAAGGTAGAGAAAATCGCTTGGAGGGAATGAAATGGTTGTAAAGTACACTGGCATAGATAAAAGGTTTAAAAACATTTGTAAGAACCATACGGCTATGATAGTGTTGAGCTGTGCTGAGTTGGCAACCTTCCAAGGCCTAGAGAAAGCTCTAGTGAGAATCAAATTTTATGGTACTTAAAAATCTTTTGTAAAGGGCTTAACGAAACAATGGTTCTCCTTTGGTCTTTGAAACATATAGCTTGTTATGTTTGCAAAATAAGATTGCCCATTAGGATTCGAGTGTTGTGTAACGACATATCGACCGACCAAGATTTGACTACATGATTTGATATTGCACTCCAGTTTAAATTATCACCTAATGAATGTTCAGATTCAATGTGCACAATTGAGCCAAGATATGAATTAATACTTTTTTAAACAAAAAAGCATCTGCAAAGGCCAATGTCTGGTTATCGGAAACAAAAAAATGATATACTGTGCAACACACAATTCACTTATCATGTATTTAAAAAGTAAAGTCTGGTAAAAGTAAAGAAGGATTGAGGTCAAGACAGCATCAGATAAGGACGGAATAGTGATGGAACCAATAGCATACGTAAATAACTAAAAAACAAAGAGATCCAAGGCTTTGATCCTAGTGTGGTCTAGTGAGGTCTGGGAGCATGACCTCAAGGATGACTTTTTTGACTCGAGCCGTCTAGACACTTAAACAGCCAGCAAAAGGGATACTGTTATTTTCAATAGACCCAGATTTGAGTTAAACCATGGATTTTGTCAATGGACGGACACTCCTACCACCTATCATCATATTTATTGGTCACAAACTGTGAATTGAAAGCTTGTGCAGCAAACATTCCATGATGTTATTGATTGCCATTTTAGTCACTCTGCAATATATAGAATTAATAAGTGTATCCCCCCCGAAATGAAAAACTGTATGTCCAGTACTAGAAATGTGTAAATAGTATTCACAACTCAAATGTTGAATTAGCTTTATTCATGCATGTAATCATTCATTCATTCATTCATTCCACTTATTTATCCGCTTCCATTTCCTGGAAGGATGGACAGCTTCTGTTGTTGAATGCCACTAGTTGGCACGAACACTATAGCCCACTGAACTTATAATTAAAACAAAAGCATGCAGCTGATCTGGAATCAGTTGAGAGAAGTGGAAAACAGACACGACAGGCACAAACATGAACCTGGATGTGGGAATCTCTGCCACAATCACATAAAGTGTGATGGGAGAGAAGTTTAGCCAGTAGTGTGGCACAAATGCAATCTAATTTATTAACCTGCTTATGTTTTAAGATCAAAACAAGGTGATGAATCCACGTCATCACGTCAATGCCAGGCTACCTCACACCTGCGTTGCACCGCTGATCCAACCAATATGTCTGAGTCATAGTGTCCATTGAGATCCCTGAAGTATATGCCCATATGGGCATATTTGTTGGATCGACAGTTCTGGAGTTCTTCGGAGTGGATATCAATATGCCATTCGGATCAGCGGTGCTGGACGGACAACTGCACATCTGAACGACTTGACGGCGGGCACCACACTCCCGAGTCCTTGCCGAGTTTAAAGTCGATCGGTTCCACCATATATGCAGAATTTTAATATAGGACTTCTTTTTCCACGTCAATAGATTATTCTATTTCTGTAGTAGCCTATATAAAGTGTTAATTAATAGGTTGAGACCTCAGAAATCTGTAAGGACCATTGCACCTGGTAAATTATTGAACATGTTATTCAAGCATTGTATTTGGTTTTAAAACTTTTATCTACTGCCTCTTTACAACATGGCGACGGATTTCACCCAAGCTCCCAGTGCCCCAAATCTCTGGCACACATTATATTAAAAATAAATAAATAAAAATCTAAGGGAGCAAATCCATTACAGTCTTCGCCTCATAGGGCCTTCTATTACATGGTGGGAGACACACTAGGCTAGAGCAGCCCTGGAGCAAAAAGAGCAACCAAAAGGAATTACATTTATAAATCAGTGTCATGTTGTGCATTCAGAATATAGACTGGAAAAGCCTAGAGAAGGGAATAAGTAGAAGAAAGTTTATACATTTTTAGGGAATTGTCTCATTGAATATTCTCCTGTTAAATACATACTGGAAGCTGTTTTATGACAGATGTTGCTTAACATATTGCCTGCACTGCACGGCATAGTGCAACACGGCCAAACACACGACTGAATTAAACTACACTGGTGAGGAACTGTGCCGGGAGACAGTCCCCACAAGATAGAGGGGATACATTATATGATAAGCAGTGAGACAATACCCAACAGAGATGCTCCAGAGGGGCTGACTGTCAGTGTCCGACTTGGGCAGAAAGACCAATGAGAGAGATAGGGTTGCCTTTTATTTTCGCTGTTGACGATAAAGAGAGCAGGCCACTGGTTTCAATTTACACAAAAGAAGACAAGTCACTGCCTCTGAGATCGTCTGTAATTCTGTCCCCAGAGTTTTCACTGAACGTCTCGAAGCATTCAACACCAAATAGGGCCCCTTTTGAAGAGTGCCAATAGTAAAATGACCGTAGTACAATAATACTACAGGGTGTAGACATACACACAAAGCAACACGCACAATCGAGTACATGATGTCATGGAGGGTGGGGTCAGACATACTGTACACACAAAGCCACACAGAGCATTCAAAAAAGTGTAATGCCACGATTAGGGGTGGTCGATATTATCGGCCTCCCGATATTATCGGCCGATAATAGCTTTAAAAATTAATATCGGAAAATATCGGTATCGGTATAAAAAAATAAAATTATGACTTTTTTTTTTTTTTTTTTTTTCGTTTTTAAAAAGTTACAGGAGTTCTTACTGTATGGTGTGTGTGTTCATAATATGAACCAAGCTCTTGCAATGAATACATTTATAACAGCTGTAGAGAATGGATTTATCAGACAGGCAGACACTGCGCACTGCTGTGGCTGAAAGCCCTGCCCCCGCTAGTACTGTCAACCCCTCCCCTCTCCACCCCACACACACAGACACGCAGTACTTGCTGTTGATTTGAGTGCAACAACACACCGTTGAGGGAGAGAGCTACTACTGAGCTAGAAGTGATTCTCAAATGCAAGCTTGCTTGAAGCATGTCCCATTCGCCCCATCAGCCTACCTTTGTTTGTTCTCTCCAGTTGTAGCAGCTTATTAATAATTTCCGTCAGAAAAGTCCCAACAAAAAACTCCATGCCTGTAGCTGTAG
>OOFJ01138977.1:14366-26398 GCA_900323375.1 Benthosema glaciale
CTTAGAATTCATGTGGCAATCTAATCTGCCAACAGATTTTGGCTTAGACGTTGCGTACAAGGTTCAGGCAGTACTACTTGTCAACCAGTAGGTGTCCTATCTGACATCAGGGTCTAACGTTCTCAATGGAAGATACTAATAATACCACTACTACTAATAATAATCATCCTATTGGAACCCCCACCCTGCAAAGCACTTGGAGTTTTAGGAGTTGAGGCATTACATTTATTTATTTTACATATTTTATTTAGATTTTCCAAATGAGGCATTACATTTAGTTTGACTAGGTTCCGCAGGTACATACTGTGAAAATAGCAGATCTACAAGCTCACAACTGGTAGATTGTCCATTTTCACAATTTGTGTAAATTATTTGACAGTTTATACTTTGTTGGTTACCTTTGATGCAATAATGGTCTTTTTTGTCTCCTTATGGAGGAATTAAACATTTATTAAAAGCCCCTCCATTGTCACATCACTGTCATCTTGAGAACCATTGCTCTACCACACAGATGGTTGAAATAACATTCTAGGATTTTACCATGTATGTCACAGTCAAGTCAGTGAGGGCATTAATTATTTGTGAGTCTCTTTTTTCCATTCAATAGGATACTTCTAAATGATTCATCAAAGCAAGGCCGTGGCCACCAGCCATAAAGCGGTTAACATTTGATCTAGGGCTGCAAGAAGTGTTTATCTACTTCAGAAATTGTTTAATCGAATAATTGAATATAGCCCAAATAAAGAGCACAATGTGAGCTCAGAACACACATGTTCTGAGCTTGTAGACAGGCTATTTTCACATTTATTTCTTTTTTTACCTTAAAAAATGTTGCGGCTATAATGACATGCTCTAATTATTCGATAAAATGATCGAATATTTTTTGCAATTAAATTGATTTGTTTTTATGAACGATTGCACCCATGGTTGTGTGTGTGTGTGCGCGGGCGCGACGTGCACGCACCTGTCTGTCAGACTCTCCCCCGGCCTCGTCGGCCTTGCTGAGGTAGAAGCGGAGGCGGTCGCCGTGCTTCTCGTTGAGGGCCTCCACTATGTTGAGCGTGCGCTTGCACAGTGCCTGGCCCATGGGGTCGAAGAACACCAGGATCAGATCACACAGCTCACCTAAACAGTGAGAAGAGACGGGGTCACCAATGTCCACAGACTAATGTGATTATTGTACACACACCATTATAGTGTCCCTATTTTGATCATACAGTTAAAAAACAATTACTGTGAATGCCAAGTCAACAGGTTTTCTTCAGAATATGTATGACGAAACGTTGTTAGTTTTAGGTTGAAATAAAGACGGGGAGCAGAATTATAACGTGTGCGGACGTTCCACTTTTTCTTCAGTTTATTATTTTTTGGGTCCAGCACCGTCATAAAAGACTGGGATGTGCATATCTTTTTCATTCCCTATTTTGATCATACAGTAAACTTACTGAATGCCAAGTCAACAGGTTCTCTTCAGAATATGTATGACACGGCTACGACACAGTAAGAGTCCACTAGTACTAGAGGTTAGTGCTCCCTTAACTCTGACAGTGTACAAATGAAACCAATTTGGTTCCATTTGAACACTCCCCTTTAGCGATTAATAAAAAGGGCAAGACTCACCCATTGGAATGCATAGATAATTTGCATGTGCACGCATGAGTACTTTTAACTGGTAAATCAGGTCAAATTCACATCCTTCACACGCCCCAGTTTGCAAACAAAAAGCCTGGCAACTACAAAATCAAAAGCCATTGCCAATAATGCCATGTTATATTTTTATTTATAATGCTTTTACTTTACTTGAGTATTTAAAGTTTACACTACATCTCAGATCCAAATATTAGATTTTGATTATCATCTGTATCACAAAACACACTAACTACTTCAACTATGTATACGTATATTTCGGACATTTGAAAATAGGTGATCTATGAGCCGGTTGGCTTAGGAATGCGACAAAAAAGGCTTGTAATTGATAGAAAATAACTATTTTTGGCCGGCATCAACTCGTTTAGGTACAGTTTGATGCTGATACTTTTGTACATTATGACTTCTACTTGTAACACAGCATTTCTACATTGCGGTATTGATACTTTTTTTACACAAGTAAAACATGCGAGTGCTTCTTCCATCACAGATTATACTGCCCACACGGACCCACCTAGCCACATGACGGCCTGGTCCACATCAAAGGGATACTTCATGTCACCGTCCACCAGGCCTGGCGTGTCCACGAACGTCACCAGGCTGAAGCGCTTCTGCCGTGACGTGCAGATCTCCGTGCTCAGGTACTCTGACACGCCTGCGTGGCATAAAGCAACAAGAACATCGCATGACTGAATATTTACATACAGCCAACCAGTCAGTTGCAAAAGTCGCAGATTGAGGCTTTTTAATCTTTGCTTTAATGGCATTTTTTGAGACAGTTCATGTTTTATGTAAGATGCTTCTAAACATGTATTCTCTGTACCCTCTCATCCTTGCGTTTGTGTCGTGCTTGTGATCTTAACAATTTTATCACAGGAAGGGAAGAGAATTAAAAAAATGCTACTACTGTAAACACAATGTGGGAATTACAGTGACTGGAGTGCAAAAGACTATCTCACCTTTGAATTCTTGCATAGGCTTGAAGTGTGGATATAGATGAAGGGTGGCATTTCCCTAAAAGACAAACACAGCCAGGTAAAGCTAAGCCTCATACAGTACGCGATGCAAGGGCAATGCCTGATTTATACCTCGTTGTGCGCAGGTGTAGCGCACTGGAAACACCTGATGTACAAGCTGTGAGTTACAATGTAGCACAAATTGAGATGTGAAATTCCCGATTCAGATACGCATAACTTGCGTATTGAGTCAATACCGAGTACTGTAAAAGTCCAGGGAGTCTCAGGGTTCCTTGAGGGGGTTAGAAAAGTAGTACAACATCAAGTGAAGCATTCAAAATAATTGAGTACTGTAAATTACATATCATGTAATAAATTATGTGGAATGGGACATACTGGCATACTCAGTATATACCAGTATTTTAGGCAGTATCGGAAACTTTTCCGATATTGGTATCGGAACAACTCTAGCACTAAGGTAGAGTGCTAATGTGTTAAACTGTACAAGATACATTAACAGTAACGCAACTTGATTATAAAAGAAAGGTAAAAGATAAGTGAGAATGTTAACACAAGAGGCAGACAAACAGTGGTTGACAGACGCTTTAGGGATTCATACAAGGATAAAATAAGTGAAAAACTATGAAATGTTAGTAAAAGTGAAATATCAGTAATGCTGTACTCACTGTGAGAGATTCTCTCTTGCGGCCACTAGTAACAAAGCTGAAACCTTGGGTCTCTATAGCAACGCCAGTGCGTTGGATGTGCTCCTCGACATACCTGGCAAAAAAAAGAACACACAAGACACCTTAAACCAGTGGTTCTCAACCTGGGGGTTGTGATCCCAAGGTGTGTTTTTTTGTTGTTGGCCAAAGCATTTCCTGGGGTCACCAGACAAAAACGTTGAGAACCGCTGCCTTAACCCATTAAAACCAGGAAAGCATCTATCTAACCACTTTAACCGGATATCAAAACGCTGGCCTCAGTCAAAACACAGTCTCCCTGGGGCAAATCAGACGACCTCGGAATGGTCTTTATAATAACAATGAATACAAGGAATTCTGAGCTTGTAGGCAATTTCTTCCCTGGCCCATTCTGGTGTCACTGAAAACAAGTTGCAAAAAGGTAGGCTGCATTTCCAGTTGAGCTAGCTACAGTTTGGCTTTGCTGTGTTAGTGTTTTGTTGGTGTGTTTGCACTTCTTTTTAATTGCCTTGTCAAATGTCATTGTGTAGCATATATTGATTTTACTCTGCATGATGCCAAGTGACCAGTATATCTGGCCATTGGAAGTGTGCCGTTGTTGGTTGTCAGTCAAAGCAACAACTTTGTACAACTTACTAAAGTAACTGAGGAAAAATCCGTTTCATAGACATAGCCTGTATGCATGTATGCAAATTGATCAAGATTAGGACGACCCCAACAGGAGATATGTAGAGCAGAGTGCAAAGACAAGTTGTAGTATTCTGATAATTGTGTGCGCTACAGCGCTTTGCCGCTTACTGCCATGAACACAGCTCTCCATTTCCAGTAGCCGTTAACAAGCATCTTATCGGTTATGCAATCACTGACAATCATCACTATCAACTTAAGTTAATACAAATCGGCTGTTGGGTGGAAACCTATGTCCAAAACTGTTAACTTGTTAGGATTCGAATTCAAAAGTAGCAGATCTACAAGCTCAAAATGTGTCGCTTTGTGCCGCGTTTCAAGCTTTTGTGTGATGCTGTAGTCAGTGTAGAGAGTGATCAAGTAGTAGGGCATTCATTTACATAAAAACTTGAAAACATGGATAAGATGTTTCATACCCCACCCCCGACAGTGAATGAAATTCAACTACATTCTATTTGTGTGTTATGATGTCTCTGTGCATTTGAACACTGCTGACACAACAGAACACAAGTTAGGGAGATCGATGATGGTTGATGTTACCAGTTGATGAAGGAGCTCTTGCCAGCCGAGTGGTTGCCCATCAACATGACCGTGATCTTTTTCCTGGGTGGCAGCAACTTCACACCTACAGACTGGGCAACTGTGATCAGCCCTGGAGGAACAAGAACACGGTCATTTATTTACCCAGGGTAGTAGCTGAGAAGCACAAGTGTTCATTTACACTACAGCAACGCCCTGCACACATAGACAGACTTTAAATTAAAACCTGGGAGCTGATAGCTTTGCTGACCAGTACAACCACAGTCAGTCATATTGTTGGCCACTGAGCAGCTTCACTGGAGTTGGGGCCTGGGGTTCCGTGCCTTGCTCACAGGCACAAAGGAGGATTTAAACCCATATATTGTTGCACAACCAACAGCGACAACAGACAGTCTTAGATCTACAAGGCAAGCTCACGAGTCACATTTCATCATGGTGCGTTCTTACTACTATTTGGTTAAATAAAATACAATAAATTAAACCTTTTGAAAGTTTTACGGGAAATGTACATGCCAAAATAGGCATGCCAGTGTTAATGTGCACGTAGTTATGGTTATATTCTTTAAGAAAGTTGTAGCAGTAGGGCCAGTTGGTAGCAGTAAGATAGTTTGTGTGTCTTTACAATAGATGTGTGTCAACTGTGTTGATTATCCAAGTCTCTGAATGGACCTGGAGTGGACTCAGAAGCTCTAGGGCTAGCTTTCAGAATATTCAGACTTATTAATTGGGACTTCTGTTTTCCAGCATGTGTCTACTGTCTATCTCGAGCTAAAAATCTGTCACTCAAGTGCAGTTGGTTGAATCGAATGATGTTGTCATGTTTGGCTGCCAAACATGACAACATCATTCGATTCAACCAACATCACCTCCCTGGAGCATCACTCAATGCCACATCACTCAATGCCAGCCAGCTAAACCAGTTTAGTTCAAGCCTTGCCTTGCCTTTATACACGTCTAGACTCTAGCCTGTCTGGATCAAAAGTGACAGTGTTCTTCATTTTTTTCTCAGCAACCCAAACGGTTGTACCGTTAAACGTTGCTTTGACTGTCCCGTTATCTGAACAACTAAATCCCCTTCATCAACTTCAACATACCACACAAAACAGGATGGATTAGCATTGCTAGTAATAGCTAGCAGCCTGTGTTGCCAGATCTCGCGAGATAAATAAGCTAGCAGACCAAAAGAAGAGCACTACAATTTAAGCACAAAACATGTTTGAGAACCACTGGTTCAAAGAATAAATACATTAAAATGTGGGGGGGGGGGGCCCAAATAAGATAATAGTAACTACACTTTAGAAACAAGCCAAAAAAATGCTACTTACAGGAAAGCAACTTTTGGTCACTTATAATAAGCAGACATGGCATCCCTGGTAGCATAACGTTTGGCCAGAGTTTATAATCAGAAGAGTTGCGATATTGAGGGGGCAGAAAACAGCCTGGTCACGTGGCTCATGTACTAGCGCGCGAGCCCATAGAGTCCAATGCAGTCGTTGAGAAGTCTAGGTAGAGGAGCCGCCATTAGACCGGCCCCATGAAGTCAACGGAGTTTGCGTAATATCTTGTCTATTATAAGGCTCTGCGTTTGGCTAATCTAATCCAAACATTCTTGAGCGATTAGCCTTGACTCTAGTCCCCATCACCAGCACATCACAGCTTCATAGAGAAGTACCACTGTACCACATACTGTGTGAATTAGAGAACGGCCAGTTCAACGGCAAAATTAGCTCAATGATCCCAAACCCTTTTAGCTCGAGAGACCCAGAAGAGAAATGTGATGTTGATTCCCCACGGGAACCTAAACTATAGTGAAAATAGCCGATCTACAAGTTCACAACGCGTCGCGATCACTACTAGTTAATAACAGTGCATTAGATAATGTGATGTATTGTACACACGCGCGCACACACACAATAGTCGAATAGTGGCAGGCATCAGAGACTCACCGCTGTCTGCATCCGTGTACAGCTGGTGACAGTCCCGTAAGATGCGCTCATCGCAGGACACGCTGGCACTCACCGCCTCGGCGTTCGCGGCGCTTCGGCTCTTAATCTTTCCGGACATTTCGTTGGTGATGTTTTATATCAAAGCTGTCAGGTTCAATTGCTACGGCCGCGTTCACTTAGCTATCATTTAAAAAGAAAAAGATGATGGCGACGAAGAGAAAGGAGATGTTGGATCTGAGAGCGACGACGGGCTGTGCCGTGCGTAGTTTGAATCAACCCGGTCCGTTTAGTGGAGACGTCAACGGGCCACGTCGTCTACTTTAACGGTATTTGAGCAAAGGCTGCTGGGTAATGTAGTGTAGTCTGTGTAGTTTATATTATTACAACAAGTCATGTCAATACAATTTTGCACATTGAACTGCACTTGTCTGTACAGTTCAATGCACAGACAAGTGCATTGAACTCTCTCTCTCTTCAAATAGCTATAGGCCTATTGGCAATTGGCATGATGAATATATTAGGCTTGTATATTCATATGCCTCACTACAATTATTGTCAAAGTAATTCAGATTTATAGGCTATTTTACCAAATTTTACATTGGTCCTCCTTTTTTTCCAGGCTACTTATTTCTATTTGTAGGCCTACTTTGGACTTTAATTAATATGATATGAATAATCAGCTAGGCCTATTCATTGAATAGCATTATTAAGCCTGAGCCTTGTATTACCATGTGACTGACTGTCTGACTGAGTTTTAACCACATGGCTGGCTTAGCTCTGGTCCATACTGTTTTACACAAGAATATAACATCCAGCCATAGCTCTGGTCCATAGCTCCACAGTACTGCTTCTATGATTCTGCCTGCATATTCTTGTGTAAAGCAGTCCTCAAAGTGGGGTGTGGGGGACCCCCATGCCTTGGCTGGGGAGGCTACAGGGGGTCCCCAGCAAGTTAGCCTAATGCAGCAATCACATTTTGAAAAGTAGGCTATATAGGTATCTTCTGCAGGGCCCCCTAGCAGCAGAAACCCTTTTCAGATGGGGTATCTGACTGTGGCCATATATCAATAATGGCACAACATTTTTTCATTTTTTTTCACTCGATTCAGGGGGCTAGTATAATATCATATCAGTAAAGTGCCATATATGAATCAGAATGAACCTTATTTGAACGCAGATCCAGCCAATGAACCAACACAGAGAGCGCGAGCAGAACAGTACAGTTGGAGCTTGGAGCGTTCTATGGGTGGGAGGAGATGAATGGCATAGTGAATAGGAAGGACGTCCACGTAATTTCCGTAGGGCTCAGACCGGGGGGAAAGTTGTTTCCTGAAGTTGACAAGGACTCAGGAGGAGTTGCTGATCATTTTAACACCAAATCCCCTCCCAGATACGACCACTGTTCTATTATCTAAACTAAAAGACACCTTTCTGTATAGTTTGTTAGACGCCCTCGATGAATTATATTTCCAATGGAGTTGTCTGAGGAAGGGACAACCACTAAGAATGAAGACCCAGGTAATAACAATAATTAATAACACTTGCATTGTTGCTGTTCTCGATTCCTGAACTGTAATAGATTAAAGCTTGAACTTGTGATACGTTTCATTCATATTGCCTTGTCGTCATTGAATTGCAGACCCTGTTCGCGTCGTTAACATTCCTCATTCAAACTACTGTTAGCGATAAAGCTACTACATTGCCTGCTAATCGCAACAAGTGTTGTTACTATACTCTGAGTGGCTGTCTGAGTAGCCTACTCTGTCACTGTGTCGAGTCACCATATATAAACCCTGAAGGACAGTCAGTCACATAGTAGCACTTTGTTTCTTTTTCCCATGGGATCATGGGTAAAGGCCTAATCAGTGATACAATACAGACCTACTGTAAATACAACAGTACATATCCACCAAAAAACTTAAGAAGTACTCACATACCGGTAGTTTTATTTCTTGAGTAAAGGTACTAATACCACCAGGTAAAATACTCTGTAATTACAAGTATATGTCCGGGTATTAATTTCTGTTAAACATTTACTTGAGTAAAGTACAAAAGTATTGTATTTGTGGGCATCAATTGACTAAGTATATTTTAAAATATACTTAGTGTCCCATTTCACAAGTTTGGAAATGAACACAATTCTTTGAAAATAGTTGTGTGCTGTAGTATATAGTATAATTATATAGGGCTGAAGTGGTTAATATATGTTTTGTAATAATAATAAAAATCTACAAGGTAATAACATTTTCAAATAGCCTCATTTGCCTCTGACATGTAGTGGAGTAGAAGTTATGTGGAGATTACATCTCCAGTGTGGAGATGTAATCCCTCCAACTGCGCCTTGGTCTGCTCGGGGGACCTCCCTAGGGAAGACCTCCCTAGGGAGATGCTCGAATGGCATCCTAACCAAATGCCCAAACCACCTAAGCTGGAGAAGCAGCGACTACTCTCGTGTGACTGAACTTCTCACCCTATCTCTAAGGGAGACCGAGATGCCAGCCACCCGTCTGAGAAACCCCATTTTGGCTGCTTGTATCCGCAACCTTATTCTTTCAGTCAGCATCATGACCCACACTTCATCAGCATAGGTCAGAGTAGGAACGAAGATTGCTCAATAGACCATTTTCGTCACAACAGTGTGGTACAGCGCCTGCAATATCGCCCCTGCTGCTCTGATTCTCCGGCTGATCTCCTTCACCATCCTCCCCTCACTCGTGAACAAGACCCCGAGATACTTAAACTCATTCCCTACTTGGACTGCACAATCCATCGGTTTCCTGCTGAGAACCATCTTGATGTATTGACTAACCATAACACTAAACAAATACACTGTAGAAGTAAAGTCTACATTACTTGTGTTCTGGGCTTGTAGACATTGCCAATCATTCATATGATTGGCAATGGTAAATTGCCAATCATAAATAAATACAGGAGTAAAACATGATATGATGGGCTAAGAAAGTTCCATGTTGTAGCATAATTGTTATTAACTATAAATAAAACTCTTCCATCAGCTAACATTCGTTCGTGCTCGGCAGCCAAATACCGTACATATCAATGTACAGTCTCCTACTATCACTAAAAGCAACGTGATAAGAACCTGTCGAAATCACCGTGGCTGTGTTTTGTCATTTTCCAGCCTCGTTGGAGAGCCTGCAGGCCCAGCTGGCCGACTACCGAGCACAGGTGGAACACTGGCAGGGTGTGGCCACGATCTGCGAGCTCAACAAACAGGAGGAGCTAGCAGAACTACAGAAGAAATGTGACCTAGAGATGCAGTCTATTCAGGAGGCTCTTAGAGGTTTGTAATCCACGTTTGTGTTGTATATCATCTCTGTCTTGTGGAAACCTCATATGTCCAAAACTGTCACTTTTCAGGTTTCAAATTCAAAAACGGCAAAAGTAGAAGATTCACAAGCTCTGCTAACAACACATACCGCAGGTCATATTAAGGTCTTTAAAAGGAATGACCTTGTGACCCATTTTTGTGACCTGTTCCTAATTCAAGAATAAACGCTGTGAAGCTTAAAGGGTCCAGGATGTCCCTCAGTCCAAAACAATGTTGCTGTATGTTTGCACACAAATGCTTCGAGCTGTTGACACACAAACACACACATGCACAGAAACATTGGAGTTGTCGTGTACTCCAAAAACAAAGTGGAACTGGAAAAAACACTGTCACATTTCAGGATTCAAATTCAAAAGTAGAATACCGGTATCTACAAGTTTGAAATACGTTGATTCGCGACTCCACATTTTGAGCTTGCAGATCGGCTACTTTTTATGTTCTTTTTTGTGACGCTATAGTATGATCAAGTACAGTGTTAAGTAAAGAAATTAGAACAGGTAGGGCCCGCACACCGTTGTTTGGTAAAGGATAACTTTTATTACAACGTTTCGATCAACAAGTGATCTTCATCAGGTCAATAGAAGTAAAGAAAAGAAATTAACATATAAAATATGGATATTTCTGTCCGACAGCGACGATATTGACATTTCAGAATGCTGTCTGTGCGATTGCATTGTCTTTGCCAGGGAGGCGGACCCATAATTATTTGTATTCTCAGAAACGGCAGAACAGTACGAGGCCCAGATATGTGCTCTGCAGTCTGAGTCTGCTGGTTGGAGGAGAGGCAGCGGACAGGCCCAGGTGAGCTGCAGCACTGCTTCCCAAACAGTGGGTTGTGGGCCCATTTTTCTTTCTTTTTTTATTCATGGGCCACAAGTAAATATCTATAACTGTTTCTTACGCTTTGTTTTTAATTGTTATTATTTCAAAATATCACAAAGTGATGTTGTAGATCTGCTATTATTCGTTAATAGCCAACATATAAATGGATATAGTTGGTAACTACTTTAGCTGGGAACTCCCTGGAGCTCCCCCAAGGACACCTGGGGGTCCCCGGAAGCCACTTGGAGAACCACTGAGCTGCAGTATATATGTACGTGCTTGCTTGAGTGTGCCTCAATGCAACATTATCAAATATTTTCATAACATGTCATGATGCAACAGTAGAATATTGTTGCTATTGTATAAAAAAAACAATTGATGGTTGCAGCCAGGCCTAATGTTGATGTTTGTTAACGATCATTAAAGGGGTACTCCCTCTTTTTTGTGTGTTTCGCCCCGGTTGTGCATGGTTATATGCCCATCCCTAACCTCAACCTTAACCTCATTAAAACTATGCCCAACTCTAACCGTAACTTCACAGAAACTATGTCTAACCCATAAACCTCACAACCACGCCTACCTGGGCAAAACATCAGGGAAAGAGAGTGTCCTGGTATGAAAGGTCAGCCAGTGCCAAGCTGTTCTCTTTCCTGTGTTTCTGTTCTCTCTCCTTCATCCTGGCTCCATAGTTCACTCACCTGCTGCCGTTTCCTGCCTGCTCCACACTCCCTATCCGCTTCCCCTTTATGTTTGAGGCGGAACACTTTAGGTCACAGCGACTAATAGCTGTGGAATCAGTTACAAGCAACGCTTCACCCTGTGGCACTTTGTAAGCAAGTAGATCTGCTATTTTCACAATTTTCATTTTTACTCGTTAATAACCGTAGTCGTAATAAGAAGGGATTCAAGTTCTCAGTCGCCACGACTATGTTCAGTCAATTGGATTCCATAGCATGTCTTCTATGGAAGCATGCTGCGCAGTGAAAATAGCCAATCTACATGCTCTCGGGCTTGTACAGAGGCTGTTTCCTGTCATTATTGTAAGATTCGAACATTCCAAGTTAGTGGTCAAACTAGTAAGCAACCTAGTCTCAGATACTGTATTTCATATAAAAGCAATGGTTAAAGCCTCAATCTGTGATTTCTTCCCCTGGTTGGCAGTATGTAGAACAGCAGGACCAATACTACGAAATCGTCATAATTTGACATAATTGTGTGTGTGTGCGTGTGTGTTTGCACATTTAGGACTTGGTCATAGAAACATTTTTAGCCGCATTTTCTTTACCCACAAATAAGGAAAAACTTTTAAATAAAAGCCTGTGTGTTTGTGTTTCAGGACGGTGGAAGGAAAGGCAGGAAGGAAGCGGCGGGAGCTGCCGCC
>OOFJ01138995.1:0-11275 GCA_900323375.1 Benthosema glaciale
CACCAGGTACAACGCACGCACGCACACACGCACGCACGCACTGTCCTCATACCTGCTGGGGCCATGCACCAGGTACAACGCACGCACACACACACACACACTGTCCTCATACCTGCTGGGGCCATGCACCAGGTACAACGCACGCACACACGCACACTGTCCTCATACCTGCTGGGGCCATGCACCAGGTACATAGCACGCACACACGCACACTGTCCTCATACCTGCTGGGGCCATGCACCAGGTACATAGCACGCACGCACGCACGCACGCAGGCACACTCTCCTCATACCTGCTGGGGCCATGCACCAGGTACATAGCACGCACGCACGCACACACGCACGCACTGTCCTCATACCCGCTGGGGCCATGCAGAAGGCACATAGAATGTGCACACACACAAACAAATAAAGAAATGTGCAATGTTTAATTTCCCAAGGGAACCACAGTTTACTATGCACTAGGCTGCAGACAGACCCCATAACTCTGAAAGTGTACAAACAAATGGGTGTCCATATACTCTCAAAGTTTACCCATCATTTAGAAGAGACCCCAGTTGGAACATACACCAGATACTGTTGGCTATGCACACCTGACCATCCCAGGCTCAGGGGGGAGGGCCAAGTCAGATATTATACTGTTCTCTACCTTTGCCTGTGTTTTTGTTTAATACTGCAATGCTGCTCTAACAACTGGAATTTCTCTGTCAATGACTGTCTGTCTCTCTGTTCGCCTATCCTTTTTGAGGCTGTGTATAATAATAACGTATTATAATGTTTTGTCTCTCAGGTCCAGAATCTCCACAGCTGTGTCCAGGTCATCAATGACTTTGTGTCTCCGGAGCACGTGGCCAACTCCTTCCACCTGACCCAGGAACTGAGGGCCACTAAAGAGGATGTCAACTACGAGGATAAACTACAGGTAATATAAACACCTACTGTACTGTGGTGTACGCACTAAGAGCCGTTTCAGACGGTAAGTGAGTGATGAACGCGTTCTCGCTTGGATCAGCGGGGATCGCAACGCGGTCTCATGTGCAGACGTGCAGCGTGCAGACGAGCGAGCGCGTGCGACAATTTCACGGGACCACGCCCGCTCATGGGCCAATGACCGTCAACTTCTCCACGGGTTCAAAATAATTGCACGCCTCTCATCAGTCAGTCGCTTCCTGTCATGAAATGACTGTGTGGAGATTCGGTGATAATGAACTGGTGTATATAAACATGCGCAATGCGTTCACGTGACTGCAACCGGTTCATTCGGTGTAGATCAGATGCAATTGTGTCTGCATCGGTAAAATCAGTTTTTCATGTTGTATTTCATCCTAACCTGTGTTTCCGAGGAGCCTTGAATGCACCATCACTGCAGAACTAATCGCATCGTATCGCAACGCCTTGTGCGGAATCAAATCGCTGTCAAATTGCATTGTGAACAGCACAGCGTATCATATCGGCAGGAATTTCAACGTATAGTTAATGTATCGTATCGCTGGCATTGTATTATTGAGATGCTAGCGAATCGGGCCTCAGTGATGGAGATTCACATCCCTAGTTCGCACGAATAATAATAATAAAAATTAATGAAACCACCCGCACCCTCTCTCGCTTCCAGGTACTTACTTTATGTCCTAAACACGTGTGCGCTGTCGGTCATAGACATATAAACGTAGACGCCCTTTCCGGCTCTGGAGCGCGTATGCTCGTAGGAGGGCAATTTTTTCCCGAGATTCTTTGCGAATCATAAGAGGGCACATGGATATATATAAGAAAGAAAAACACATCTTGCAGGGTGTTCTGTTCTCGCCCACCAGCCCGCCTCCCCGCTAGAGCCTTTATATATGTCTATGAGAGGGCACTTCAAAGCTTCCGCGTGCGTCAGTGCCCTCTTGGCTCGAGCGAATGAGCTCGAGAGCTTCCGTCGTACTTCCGCCCTCCTATGCACATTCGTCGCTCCAATGGACTACAGCGGCCAGTGAGGCGTCTATATTTTATAATGTCTATGCTGTCGGTGGCCTTCTTGAGTCTTCTTCTATTGTAATAATACACACGTACGTACTGTGGGTGTTTAGCTGACTCACTCTGTTACCACGGCAACCTCCAGGTGGGGACACCATGCCCCTGCTCAGGGACACTTTGACATGACAACGCACGTACGCACACACACACACACACACACACACACACACACAAGTACGTTTCCGCTAGGTCTCTCCAACTGGCAAGTAAACACCAGAAGGGGAGAAAAGGGCTTCATATGACTCATGTCATTGACCCTGACCCATAGGACATGACAATACCGTGGCAGGTGTGTTTCTGTTGCCATGCAGGACACACCGTTCCATCCATATTACTCACCCTCATAATAACTAAAAGCTGCTTCCTCTCTCTCTCTCTCTCTTATGATGTCTTTATTTTCGTCCTTGTTAGTGTGTGTGTGTGTGTGTGTGTGTTCACCGCCAGTTCAGCTGTCAGCTCTCCCATAGAGGACTGTGAAATAGGAATGAGTCACCATCCCTTCTTTCTTTCTCTCTCTCTCTCTCTCTCTCTCTCTCTCTCTCTCACCGATTTCACCATGCGATTTGATCACAATTTGATTCTGCACAAGGTGTTGCAATTTGATGCCATACGATGCGATTTGTCAAGTCAAGGCGCCTCAGAAACATAGGAAGTAACGGATGTAACCTGGAGTTTTAGCGACAAAAAATATACTATAATGGTGTTGGAGGATATGTATATTGATATACTTATGTTCCACCAAATAGTTTTAGTTGTACCGGTAATAAATGTTCTGTTTTTACTGTGTGACTCTGCAGTGTGTGATAACCGTCTCTCGCTCTCTCTCTCTCTCTCCTCTGTCTCCCCAGGTGAAGAACATCCTGTACCACTGTGCGAAGGAGTCGGTCGCCACCCTGAAGAGGAGCGCCGCAGAGGAGGCAGCAGAGGACGAAGAGGAGGAGGAGGAGGGAGAGGAGAACTCATGACACTCCCTCCTCTGTCTTTCCCTCATCCACCTCCTGGAGGAAATGTCCCCCCCATCCATCCCTTCCTCCCTCCCTCCTCCTTTCCCCCCAGGAGGAGTTAAAGGGTCACTTGCCTGCCGAGCTCGTCAGTCAGTGACGGATGAGGTCATCACTCGAGCATAGTGGGGGGGGGGGAGGAGGAGGAGAACGATGGGGCGAGTGTTGGAACATCGCCTGACCTTCGCAGCGTCGTCTGGCCTGATGTCCCCACCTCACCCCCCAGGACGCCGCATCACGGGACCACACAGGACTCAACGACTTTGTCGCCCGGCTCTGGGATGTTTGGTGGACTGGGCCAACATGACCCCCTCAAATGCCAGCCATGTGATCAGAGACTAAGTGCATGCACACATTCGTGTGTGACCAAGACAGAGGTGGTCCTGCACATGACCTGAACCTCCGAGAGACCTCGTCATGTGATCCAAGACCTACAAACAAAGGAAGAAGAAGAAAAATAATAATTACTAGTCACGTGACTGAATGCCACTCGACACCACCATGTGACCAGGCCAGCAGGCGATATCAGCGCGTTGCCTGGAGTTACACAGACACACTAACCTTCGTGCTCATCAACCCATAATCGGAAAACCTTCAGCGCCAACTGGACTAGAGACTTGAGCCATGAACGGGCCAGTTGGACCGACGCGACGGAAGGGGGGGCTAGGTGTGCACATGCGGTAGTCTGGCTTAGTGCTAGAATAACATTCACTCTCATTTCAACAGAAAGTAGAGAGGCAAAGAACATGGGAAACGCAAAACCATGCACAGGTTTGCCCGCAAGCCTTACGTATTTGAACTCACTACATTTACAATGAACGTTGTGGCTTGCTAAGCGGCAGTGGTGCATCCCAGTACTTTTTAACCCTCATTTCCCTCCTCCTGTGTGGGTCGGAAATGCTTCTGAAACAAGCATTTAGATCAACTTCAGCGGCAGCTCAGCTGTCCTCTGGAAAAAAAAACAATGCTAATTAAATTATTTTCACGGCAGGGCGGTATAAGCTGCCAACAGGCACAGCGGGGGCCCGCAGACGTTCCCGTGCTGGAAACGCTCGGTTAGGACGTCCGTCCTAGTCTGCTGAACCACCGAGGCTTCCCTCTGAGATCAAATTTGAGCAGTGCTAGAGGGCTGCGGGGATGGCCTGGGTGGATACACAAAGCCATCCAAATCAGTAGAACTGGATTTAATCAGTGTCTGTGGCACAGCGGCCCGTAAGAGAGATAGAGAGAGATAGAAATAGAGGGAGAGAGAGAGAGAGAGAGGCGTTGGCTATTGAAGATTTTGCTGATCATCACAGAATCACCAGCAGCGAAGCAACATCAGGATAACTGTGATTTACAATGATTAAAAATCATAAGAAGAAGACAGAAAAGAAAAAAAAAACTATTGAGGGAAGAAAACTAAATAAATTTGAAAAAAAAAGAAGAAAAGAAAAACACGAGAAACTGATAAATCTATTCAGAAATCTGAACCAGATTTTTGAATCTGCAAGCAAACAGCACTGCTGTTCCCTTGTTTGTTTGTTGTTCCTACCGGTAATGTGTCTGTTTCTGTTCGTCTGTTTTCTTGTGTTTTTTTGCGCTTTTGTTTGTCTTAATCTTTGCTTTCTTTATTTTTTTCATACTGAACATTGTTTTGGTTCATTGTTTCTCCTCTGTGAAGATCTTGTATTTATTTTATAGTTTTATGATGATGCGATGTTCTTGATATAAAAACAAAAAAGCATTCATGTAAATGTGACTTGTACAGTTTTTTTTTTCTTTTTGCTAAGTGATTTTCAGTTGTAATACGGCTCTACTGTGATGGAGGACACACACATACGCACACGCGTGTCCGCACCCACGCGCGCACACATACACACGCACACACACACATACATACACACACACACGTGCGCGCGCACACGCACGCACACACGCACACAGATCAACGTACACACACACCAGCTAATGCCTGTAACTTTGGGAATTGTTGCTGAGCTCCACAGTCCTCATGCCATAATTTTGTTTTTTGAAAAATTAACTGCCAAACTATTGTAAAGACATTGTAAAGTTGTATTATGTAAAGAATAAAAGCTAAAAAATACCTACATTGCTTATACACACTTCAGCATTTTATTAAAAAACTAAAAGTATTCACTGTAAAATTGAGACATTTACAACAAAAAAAGATGTAATTTATTTAAGAAAGATTAATTGTCTTGTTTTTCTGTTTTGTTCTGTTCAGATTTGCTATGGTGAACTTTTGAAGTTAAATGATGGAAAAAAAAGAAAAGAAAAACTCAACTATGATGTGTAAATATATACATATATACATTCACTGAGGTATTTTTTTAAAACATGGCTTGCTTCAATTTCAAATTTTAAAGTGCAAGTGTTACATGCTTTGTACATTGAAGTTCAGAAGGGTTTTACATTTTCCATTAAAATGGATTTATCAAATGATTTCGTTGTCGTTACTGTATTTTGTACATGGAAATAATATGATTAATTGTGATTTATCAAAGCAATTCATTTTATCGTTTGACATCCCTAGTAAACAAAAAAAAACAGCTTTCAGTAATAATTTTTAATTATTTTTGTTATGCTCTCAACTTCTCAAGTATTTTCAAGAAATGTCATCGAGTAACAGACATCTCTGACATCTCACCTCTAAATCAGACATGACATACAGTTGTCACAATGTTCCCTGTTATGTATTGGCATATATATGTTTATAAACCAAGTCAGCATCAGACATCACCTGAGTGGGTTGGTGTACTACACAATTGCCATTTGCCATAATTAAAATAAGTGTAAATTCATATGCAGGTCAAGAACAGAATGACTTTAAAGGACCATAACAGTCTTTTTGCATGTTTAGCTCATTAACTAAAAGATCTATAATGTACTTTACATTTATTACTCTTCTACCCATATTGATGCAATAAACTGCAATAAGGCACCTTGTATAGGGGCTTCTTTTTTAAATCAAGAAAATCAATGGCAGAAGATCAGAAGATGATAAGACCACATGAGCTCTATCCAATTAAGAATCCTCCAACTTTTGGTCTTTTTCTTTTTGCAGTTCATATTTTTCCCAGCTCTCTATATTTCCTGGGGCACAAATGAAACATCCCGGATTTTTTATTCATTTATAACTCCTTTATATCATTATACTCCTCATTATACATATATCATTATACTCCTACTGGAATTTTTCCATACCCGTCACAGAGTTCAACAATTTTAGTAGATATATTAAAGAAACAAGCTAAAACTAAAATATATCCAGAAGATCCAGATAACAGTTTTGTGGGTGTTCTGCTTTTCTTTAAGCCAGGGCATTGACAAACAAAATGTTATGTCAAGGAACATTTCTCTAAATGGTAAATGGTGCACTTATATTGTGCCTTTATCCAAGGCGCTTTACATAGTGCCCAAGGACACTTTGACATGTAGACAGTAGAAGCCGGGATTTGAACCGCCGACCCACAGATCATTGGACAACCTGCTCTACCTCCTGAGCCACAGTCGCCCCTCTAAAATGAAAAGGGAAAGATTTTCTGGCAGACATTTAACACACTCTCTAAAGGCAGAAATGCACAGCACACCAGTCCTTATGAGGTGCCAGCCCACAGAAAAATAATACTGAATGGGGAAAAAAAGTAAAGCTGCACACTCGTAGCTAGCTGCCAAATGCAAGTTTTTTAACGAGGGCACAGATGTCAAACAAACAGACCAACGTTTCGGACAGATAACACTGCCTTCTTCAGGCAGTGTTATCTGTCACAGAGTGTATAAACGATCAATATGTGTACTATTCCCTCCAATAGGCTTTTAATGGAGACATTCTATCTGTGGTTTTTCCAGAGTGACTCAGATCTTCTCTGGTAATCCTTTAAAAACATCTTTACTTTGTATCACCATCAATTAATGGAGAGAGTGTTATTGTGTGTTAGGATCAGGATCAAGGGCAGCCTTTCTCTGTTTTCCTAGATTTCCTCCTGGGTGGAAGAATAAACAAACATTCTGCCAAGAAGCCAATCTACTGCAACATGAGCTTGATTCTATTTTCTCAAAATAGATTTTGTTGTAGAGGGGAAAAAATTAGGGGTCAGGCTGATTCGATAACAGCAGAAGACAAATAGGCCTATGTAATATCCTCTAATGAGCAGCAGAGGGCACACGTGTGCTGTATAGGCCGAGAGACTCCTGAGGCTTAACGTTAATTCTTCATTCTCTACATTTTACATTTCTACTATTTTGTTTTATTTAGCTTTTTAATACACACCCGGAATAAATTAGCTTTGAATTTTTCTATGTATAATAACTTTATTTATATAGCACCTTTCTAGACATAGTTACAAAGTGCTGCACAGCAAATATAAACACAAAAAAGCCGGTAGTTAATTAGGAGCACTCACACAACAAGGTGAGTGTGACGTCAGTGCATTTCCAGGCTCACGAAGAGAAGTGACGTTTCTGTTTACAGAAACGAGAAACCTGTTGACGGCTAATAAGTTCTAACAAATAAACCACAAAAACATAAATAAATAAGCTATTGCTATTGAGAAGTCCCCTAAACCTCCATCAGTGTTTCATCAACAACTGTGTTAACTTTCACATTAGCCTAGATATAGGCTAGTACCTTACCAGCAAACAACAAAAGGAAACATCCACATTATTATGGAAATAAACTACTGCCACTCAGCCCAAACAGGTCAAAACAGGTGAGCTTTTTGATAATTCATGAATTTGACCACTTAGCAGTTTATCCATGGTGCAGTATTAACCAGAAAGGTGGGCCCCAGAGTGGGTATCGGACTATTGTAGCGTACAATGGCCAAGCCCAGATACTCAGTTGCCTACTCTTGTAAACAGTTAGCTCTGGTCCATAGCTCCACTGCTTCTATGATTCTGCCTTACTGCAAGGCAGAATCATAGAAGCAGTGGAGCTATGGACCAGAGCTAGTAAACAGTCAGCCCCTATTTTCATACTTTCACTGTAAGCTATTTTGCCGTGGTATAACCCCACTGTATATGGTCCAAAGCTATTCCCTGTAATCCATGTCCATGTACAGTACTATGAACACATTGATGCCCATAATAGAAGATCTGAGACTGTGAAGCTTTGTCTACATCTGTCAATGCTGTTCCAAAATGGCAGATCTACAAGATCAAAACCAACAGTGAAAATGTAGATTTGTCATTCTTTTTCTCGGCTAACGTATAGCCTAAATATAATTGGGTAGAGATTTGCGGGGGACCCCCTGGAACCCCTCCAAGGACCCTTGGGGATCTATGGACCCACCTTTGATCCACATTTGGACCAGTTGTATGGGCTTTATATGCAGTATTCAGTTATTAACAACTCGGAACACTGACATGTCACTCAAGGAGTTGACAACAATAATATTATAATATTATTAAATTATTAATATTAAATGTTGTGAGTTCCACATAGGCTCCCAGGGAGGTGTGTAACTAGAAGGAGTATTACTGCCATCTTGGTGAGAAAAGAAACATTAATCTCATTCTCAGAAATTTCGGAGAAAGAATTTGCAAATTTCTGACTTTACAATAGCACAGATTTGTGAGATTAATCTCAGAGATGATTTCTGAGAAAAATCTCCAGAAATTTCCAAATTTAATGTGTCAAATTTCTGACTTTCTTTCTGATTATTTCAGATTTTTCTCAGAAATCCCTGACATTTATCTTGCAAATCTGTGATATTATAAAGTCAGAAATTTGCGACATGTTTCTCAGAAGTTTCTGAGATTAATGTCAGAAAATTTCCCCGCCCCCACCGGCACTTTTTCTTTTCTTTTCTCACCGAGATGGCAGTAATACTCCTTCGTATGTAACTGTGTATGGGATTTTATACACAAAAATGGACATCTCATCATTATTTTCTTTCCTCACTGGCATGCATAATGAGTTTTGACTTGGCGCCATCGCCATCCATCATTTCATGAATAGCAGGTGTCACATTTTAAAATAGATGTGTCACTTTGTAAATGGACTCTCGCGTGCGTGTCTTGTCAGAAGAGTTCAGTTCAGCTAAGCGGGTTGTTGAAGTATTTAAAGATGATGAAGCGACACACACTAGTTTATATAACCGTTTAAAATTATGTTGGCACACAACATGTAAAGAAGTTCAGAAAATCTGTGTCAATTTAATACTGTTATTATTCAACATTTTTCAGCCCAAGGAACCCCTAGATGAGGGAAGATGAAGCAGAGACTCCCCCCACACGCGCACGTGCACACACACACACACACACACACACCACACTACACACTACAATACAATTGTGTCGCAGATTAAACTTTTTCATAGATTTCATAGACTTGTATTAGAGCACTATACATCATGTTAATGTGTCAAAACTTGACCTTTCACTCTGTACTTGGTCTGCTCTTTTTACCCTCTAGTCTACACCAAAACACCAAACACAGCCGATCTGCAAGCCTTCCAAGGCGTCGTGACCTATAGATATGCTATTTGTTTTTGCTAAAGTTCTCAGAATAGGGATGCTAGGGATGTAAGTGGTTACGGTAATGTAAATGGTGTGTCCTCCGCCCTCCTGTAGTAACTCTTAAAAGGAATCCTGGCAAATATGCCTTAAACATTATACTTGCCCTCTACAACTAAAGTAAAAACATAAAAAACACCTTAAATATTTTATTTCATTCATAAATACAGAATCTTTCACTCAATAGGAACTGCTCCAGTCGCAAGTTGATGATGATGTATGATCCATGTGTGTCCAGCCCTATGGAATATATGGAATACACACGCTAATAAAAAGTATTTAAAATATTGCTTTGATGCTCATATTAGCCTTAGAAAGTATTATGTTGTTTTTTATTAGCATACTCCATATGTTCCATAGGGTTAGA
The DNA here is from genome assembly GCA_900323375.1 of Benthosema glaciale. Lineage (NCBI taxonomy): Eukaryota > Metazoa > Chordata > Actinopteri > Myctophiformes > Myctophidae > Benthosema > Benthosema glaciale. The sequence goes on from OOFJ01138995.1 coordinate 9,903, forward strand.
CCACACATCATGGATCATATGACATCATCAACTTGCGACTGGAGCAGTTCCTATTCAGAGAAAGATTCTCTTTTCATGAAAGAAAGAAAATATTTAAGGTGTCTTTATTTTGTTGTAGAGTCAAGTCAAGTCAAATTTTATTTATATAGCACATTTAAAACAATCGAGATTGACCAAAGTGCTTCACACAATAAAATCAGCATATAAAATCAGAGCAAAGACAATTATGAATGTGCATAGCAACAAGAGAGCCGACAGATGGCAATAAAAATAAAATCAGGGAATGAGGGCAAGTATAATGTTTTAAGGCATATTTGTCTTATTAGCCAGGGTTCCTTTTAAGGGCCTGAACAGTTTTATAACTGCCTGTTGTCTATACTACTTCCAGGAAGACAGTAACTTTGTGGGGTCGAAATGATCTCCTGTCTGAAGCTGTGGGACCCTAGAGCAAGTCACAACCTGATGATGTGCAGCAGTGACATCGGTATGGTGTGGTCCAGATCCAGAAGTAGTCCAGAGGTAACCGGAGCGAGCAGTGAGTGAGTACCAGGTATTTCTGGGCACTATTTATTTTTACCATTTCTTTTGTACATATATTATATTTGCTTTTATATTTTCATGTATTTTATAAACGAGGGGGAACATTCATAGCATATCATATTTTTTTATTATTACATTTAATGCACAAATACTTCTACCATTGTTGCAAATGGCTGCAAAACCTAGGAGGCAGCCTATCATGACTAGGTCGCTACTACGCTATTGGCTACACGAGTGGTTCAGACTTACATTGGCTTAGGCACTAATAGGCAGTATGGGCTCAGACTCAGACTCCCATGATTGGCTTACGGGGCAAACAATCATGACTAGTTCCGAGGTCGCTAATAAAAACTGGCCTGTTGTATGTCAGGTTTCACCTAGACTGGATCCCAACACTGCTTTTTCTGGCATAGGGAGTTGCCGGCGGGATCCGCCGGGAGAAACTACATGCACCTACGTGACATGATACTAATTAATTAGAGAGAAAGAGAGAGAGAGAGAGGAGTGTGTGAACTAGTGGTGGATATTGCTTGCAATCTCGCGATAGATATGTATCATGATACAGAGGCCATGATAAGATATATATCGATTATATGTTTATCCAAAAAGAATGACCCATTTTGCACACATACAATAAAACACTCACAGAGACCTTTACATTAAAATAAAACATCCTACAAGGGGTCTGGGAAGGGAGTGCACTGGGGGGCTTTGATAACATTAAACAGAGGTACGTTTGTCAACACTGATCATTCATGCCGTTTATTGTCGTATCAATCTATCGATACAGCAATAAACGGCATGAATGATCAGTGTTGACAAACGTACCTCTA
>OOFJ01138998.1:0-16987 GCA_900323375.1 Benthosema glaciale
AGTGAAGAAAGCAGGAAAGATCGCGAGGGACCCAACGCATAACCTCAGCACCTGCTTCAAGGTCCTGCCCTCAGGCAGGAGATACTGCGCCTCTAGGTTCAAGAAGGCAAAGGCCAGTGCCAGCTTCATCCCCTCTGCTATTAGGCTCCTTAATAAACACAAGCCCCCCAGTACCTGATCCACCTCACCTGGACTTGGTTGCCAGTGGCACACACGCACACACATAACAAAACTGGACTGGACGCTGATAATGAACATACACGCACGCACGCACACACATACACACACACAACTACACACGCACATACACACTCACACAAACACATTATGAGTGTTTATGGTGTGGAGAGAGGACTCTGCTTTCTTTTAAGTCTTTTATACATTTTAATTAGGTCTTTTTCTAGTACTTTACTGGTGTTTTTATGGTATTTGTATATTTATTTATTGTCTTGAATGTATACACACTGCATTGACCTGAGCAAAACAAATTTCCCTTGTGGATAATAAAGACATCTAATCTAAAGGTCAGAGGTTAATAATCATTAAAAATTGCACTGAGTCCAGAGTGCAATTAACTTGACTGAATGTCTGCCTCTGTGGGGGTATTTATATGCAAATATCATGAACAATGCCATTGAAAGACTAAACAATGAACATCTATGCTGATGATTAGTTGAAAAAAGAACACAAAAATATATATATTAATTAAGTAATTCATTAAAATAACATGTTGCCATATGGCATCACTGGGTGCTAAAGGGTTAAGGCTCCATAGCCAAAACATTTGTGTGTGATTAAATGTCTCCAACTATGAGAACTGAGGAATCTGTGGCTATCTTTCTTTTTATTAATATTTGACCTACACAGCTTACGTTATCTAGTGGTGTAGATTTCCATATGTGTGCATGCATCTGATGGTGTAACCAGAGCCTTAGAGTAATAGACAGAGTTAGTTATGCAAACTCCGTTCACTTCATGCGGCCAGTCCAATGGCGGCTCCTCTACATAGACTCACTTCTATTGAGAATAGGGACAAAATAGGGACAACCGGAAGTTAAGGAATGCATTGGAGTCTATGGGCTCGTGCAGTACATGAACCATGTGACCAGGTTGTTTTCTGCCCCCTCAATATGGCAACTCTTCTACTTGATGGCTCTGGTAACAAACTATTTTCGTTCCAACTGCTCAGGCCTTCTCCACTCCAACTGACCACCTTCCACCACCTAATCCTGTGGAGAAGACAAGTTTGTCTTGAACAAAGATTACCATCCTCTAAAACTCAGAGTGAAAGCTTTGATGAACAGGCACCGTAATTATGGTTTATTGGATTCACATCATGGGGAGGTTTGTAGCTTTGTTGAAATCTTATCAAACTAGCACTTCACTATTGTACAGTTCCTGACCTCCACCGCTCTACTCCTATATTTGTATTGAATACACTCACCAACAGCCACTTTATTAGGAGTGCCTGTCCAACATAACATGAATTAACATTTTATAAGCGTATAATCAGCTATGGCATTAAATATTAAATATGGCAACTGTAGTGTCTAACAATTTCTTGAAAATGTAAAAGAAATTAGTAAGCTTGTGAAGTACTGAGAAGCTCACTCAAATTGTAATTCACTGATGCATGCTACACTCTTTAACAGATAATAATGTTTTCTTACATGTGCTCTTTGGCAGATCTTTGTTAAACCACAACCTCCCAGCCAGAGCCCTGCTACCACAGTTGTGGAAAAGAACTTGACTGTCAAAGGATTCCAGCATTTCCTCAGTGTACTTAATAAAGGGGTGAACATCGAGATGCTGAATAGAATAGTCATTGATGACAATGAGCATCCTCCTCCTACTGGTCAGGGTATTCTGCATAGTAGTCAGACTCCAGTTGTGAAGGACAACTCAGAGGTGTGCGAGAGTGACAGCCAACGATTACTATGTGGAGGGGAACGTCGGTCTCGCAGTGCAGAGAGGATGACCAAACTACTCAATCAACACATTTCCATTGAGGCATGTAAAGGAAACATCCAGCGTGAGGAGAAATCTGCCCAGAGTGACGATGGAGGCGAACGCCATTTTGGCTCTAGACATAGATTCAGGTTGCCCCCAGTGGTGGAGGCGAAGAAACCTAAACAGGAGCAGCATCAGGGAGATCTCCAGAACATTCTGAAGACAATTGGATTTAGTATGGATGCAGATGACATGTGCAAACTAGCAAACCGTACACAGAAGAGGCTCTATGGGATAGAGAATGAAACCAAACTGAGGTTGGACGGACCGGACGGTACAGCTCCGAGCAAAAGAAGTCAGCAGCTTGTACGAAATGATCATGGTCGTTCCTCTTCATCAACCTCAGTGTCTGACAGGCCCAGTTCTAGTCCCTCCCGTCATCAGCATTCCCCCAGCAAAACCTCCAGGGATAGAGGAGCACAAACACAAAGTTCTGAATGCGGTCTAAACTTTAGACAGAGAAGCAAAGAGAGAGGAAGTAGAGAGCAAATGAGAGAACGAGATGGAGACAAGAATAGAATTGCTTCCAGAGATGACTCTACTGGTCCTGATGCTGCATGTGTAATACCAATGTACAATTCCGATGCTGCTTTTGCAATTCCATCATACACTTCAGTCCGGCACTCAGTGTACAGTGCCTGCCACAGTGACACTAGCAACTGTGCTTCCTTGAACTATGGGTCCAGTGACATCCCACCTTCTTCGTCCTCTCCTGCTTTTTGTAATTATTCAATGATTCCTTTATGTCCCTCTGCTGACACTGGAGCCTTGGATGGCCATGATTACCCTCATCCACATCCACCTGCTGGTTACAACGATGCACTTGGACATTCCTGCTTAAACTCAGATCTGTCACTGACTGAGACTGAGGGCTTACAACGACAGCAGTTGGAAGTAGACTCAGAGTGCACTGACGACATTGCACAGTGCTATAGACCTGTTCTTCATCCAATAACAAAAAGGAAACGTAAAAACCTAAAGAAGGCGCTGAAGGATGTTAGACAATGCATAGCTCAAGCGAAAAGTAACCCTAAACATAATCCTGAGTGGATACAGAAGCAGCTAGCAGCAAAGGAACAGGGCATTTTAATGATCCTAAATCAGAATTCCGGACTGTCACTGAGTGAAGGCCAAACTGGACAGCCACCATTACCTCATAACCTCCACATCAACCCTCAATGTCAGACAAAACTCACTGATATGAAACTACAAACAAAACAACCAGCGGAACAAATACATGGACAAGAATCGTCTAATGAGAAGAAGGAGCTAGACACGATAAAGCAGGACTCAGACCTGTCATTGAGTGAAGGCCAAACTGGACGGCAATCAGACCTTTGTTACCTTCGCATAATCAGTACTGTCCAGGACTCAGAGTACACTGACTACCATAGAGACACTAGTAACGGTGTGTCCTCAAGAGCTTGGAACGATGTGTCTAATGACATTCCGCCTTCGTCCTCCTGTCCCCCTGGTTTGTGTAATTCAATTAATCTGGTACGTCCTTCTGCTGACACTGGAGCCTTACTTGGTCAGGGTTACCGTCCACATCCACCTGCTGGCTACAACGATGCACTTGGACATTCCTGCTTAAACTCTGATCTGTCATTGACTGAGACTGGGGGCTTACAAGGACAGCAGTTGGGAGTAGACTCGGAGTACATTGACTTCATTGCAGTCAAGTATAGACAAGTTCTACGTTCAGTAAAAGGGCGTCCTCTCGATTGGCTACCTAGTGAGCTTAAGAGGGTTAGACAGTGGATAGCTCTAGCAAACATTGACCCTAAACACAACTCTGAGTATTTAAAGAAGCGGCTAGCAGCAAAGGAACAGTACCTTTTAATGATCCTAAATCCGAGCTCAGACCTGTCACTGATTAAGGGCCAAACTGGACAGCAATCTGCCATCAATACTAATCCTATTTCAGTACGTTCAGTAGGTAAGAAGAAAAGAAATACAAAAGAAGAGCGTGCACAGCTGCGTGCAGCACACATGGAGGAAATAAAGAAGGAAGTAGAGGAAATAAAAGCAAACCTGATGCAAGAGGTGAGCAGATTTGTATTGTATTGTCTTTCTAACTAGCATTTACCACATATTTTTATTTTTTTTGTCATTTCAATCTAATGTTTTCACTTCACGCATTCACTCTGTATCCTTGCATATCCGATGGACATTATAAGCATGTACATTTTAGAACTATTAGCTGGCAGAATACAGTGCATCTCCATATGTTATCTGGAGGCAACCCATTGTCACCACAAGATTCAATAGTTGATTCCCATCTTATCGCCATGCAACTCAAATGACACTGAGTCAGTAGCCTTGGCAGTATTCCCTTCCGGGTGTATGAACCGGTCTGGAAAAGTAAGTAGTAAGTAAGCCATGAGGCCCATAGGCCAGGAGCCCATCTCCTGTTTCTGTAGCGTGAGGCAGCTTGATGTACAAGTACACCCCCTGGACACGATGCTAGTATGTCGCAGGGACTTACCCCCAATCCAACCCTTGATGCTGAGTGCCAAGCAGGGAGGCATTGGGTCCCATTTTTACAGTCTTTGGTATGACCCGACTGGAACCCCGACCTCCCAGTATCAGGGCGGACACTCTAACCACAAGGCCACTGAGCTGGTGAACCGGTCTGGAGCGGATGGTAAAATATGTCACGTTGTAGTCAATATTTGTAGTCAGCAGGCAGGAAACCTCAAGGAGGAATCAGTATTATGAATGTGGTTTCCTGCATGATGACTATAAATCTGACTACAACATGACATAAATTACCATCCGCTCCAGACCGGTTCACGTTTCGATTTTGGAACACAGACCAGGCTTTCCACCAAGGAGGAAAGCCTTGTGACCCAAGGTTACTGAGTCAGTCAGGCTGTCTTGTTGTTAATGTTTTCTGCTGTTTGGACTCAAACTGTATGTTTCATTTTATTACTTGCCATCTCTTATACAGGCTGCTGCTGCTGCTGGTGCGGTGAGCACACCTCATAACCGCTGACCTCCACATCAATCCTCGATGTCGGACAAACCCCAGTGATATGAAAATACAAACAAAACAACCGGCGGAACAAATACATGGACAAGAATCGTCTAATGGGAAGAAGGAGCTAGATACGATAGAGCAGGACTCAGACCTGTCATTGAGTGAAGACCAAACTGGACGGCGGCAGTCCCCTGGTTTGTGTAATTCAATTAATCTGGTACATCCCTCTGCTGACACTCAAGCCTTACTTGGTCAGGTTTACGTACCATCATCCACAACCACATACATCCATCTATGCACTTGGACATTCCTGCTTAAACTCCGATCTGTCACTGACTGACAAGGACAGCAGTTGGAAGTAGACTCAGTACACTGACGACATTGCACAGTGCTATAGATGTGTTCTTTGTCCAATAAGAAAAGGGACACGTATCTCTGACCTAAAGAAGGAGCTGAAGTATGTTAGAAAGTGGATAGCTCTAGCAAACGGTGACCCTAAACACGACTGAGTCGCTACGGAAGCAGCTAGCAGCAAAGGAACAGGACATTTTAATTATGCTAAATCAGAACTCAGACCAGTCACTGAGTGAAGGCCAAACTGCCATCAATACGGCCACCAAAGCAGAATTTCAAACTGAAGAAATGAAAATTGTAGAACAAAAGGAAGGAGTCAAGGACACATTGAAAGTCAGAGAAGCATGCAAGGATAGCAGTTGGAAGTAGACTCAGAGTGCACTGATATTCCACAGTGCTAAACCCATGGTCTTCGTCTAGTAGGAATAGGGCGTTGTTTCTCTTGGCTAACGAAGGAGCTGGCGTATGTTAGAAAGTGCATAGCTCTAGCAAACCGTGACCCTAAACACAACTCTGAGTCGCTAAGGAAGCAGCTAGCAGCAAAGGAACTGTTCATTTTACTGATCCTAAATCCGAATTAGGACGTGCCATCAATACTGTCGCCAAACGTGAAACTGGACAGAAATCTTCTTCCTCCTCCTATTCCCCTGGTCTTAAAGTAAAAGGGTGTCCTCTCGGTTCGCTAATGTCAGGGCTGAGGTATCTTAGAAATTGTACCTTTAATGGGAACCATTCAAAACATAAGAAACTAGCAGCAAAGGAACAGCACATTAGAATGATACTACAGCAGAAGTTAGACCTGCACCAGAATGACATACAAATGGTATAACTGAATCATTGTCTCCCGACGCCAGGCAAAACCAGAAAGAGGTTTGATGCAGCAGGCCCACTGTTTACCCTACTCCCCCTGCTGAACATTACCCATTGACAGATGCCGTGCATTGACAAAGATCACCCTTCCCCCTTCCCGCCCGGCTACCCTCTCCCCCCGTTTTCTTTTTCTTTTTTAAAGAGAAATATTATTCATATTAACACTATTGATTCTTAAAGGGTGATGATGATCTTGACACGTTATATTAGAGTGTTTGTTTAGTAACAGGACTAGTCTTCATCTCTCCAGAAACAGAAAATGCATTTTCAGGTCAGGATACCAATTTTTTAAACTCATCAGATTTAAACAAGTGAACTTGAAAGTGATGATTATGACACAAAGAAATGAGTAGACACTCTATCTATCATTGCTGATAGATATCACAATATAGTGCAAAAAATAAAATAGTTTTGATTTAACCAAAACATGTAATCACTTACCCTACTTTTAACATATGAACTGTAGGGTCACGTCACTCTCAGCTCAACAAAGAGTTTTCTTTCAGGATTCTAATATTGAAAATCATGTGTTAGAATGGACATGATTACTATTTTTTACTGAGTCTTCATCCAAATGATTTATAGGGTTCAAGCTGTGGACTACTGGGGCAATCCCTCACTGAGAGGTATAGAGGAGCCGTAGTTCACAACCAGTTATTGTACTGGCACTAAAATACCATGCTATGTGCATTAGGCCAAGTGCATCAGTATGCCAGGGTCAAGTGCATTGTAAAGTTTCCTATATTTGTTTTGTACAGTGTAAAATAAACATTTACATCATTTGTAATCAGTATTCAAAATCATTGCCTGGATTTGAATGTTCTTACACAGTACTTAAAAAATAACATTTATTTCAAGTTATACATTTTATAAGTTATAAATGTGTACATTTACCATTGCACAGTGGATGGTGGATGAGCAAAAGTCAGAAACATTTCACACTTGCAGTCAAAATGATTGCATTTTGGTTAAAAGTGATGCCAGCACGGCAGCTATTAAATGACAAAGGACAATGACAACTGTACATTTCTTTATAAAAGTTTATTGTCACCACTCACCAACAATAACAAACTGATCAATGCTGATGTTACCCAACATTGTGACAATAGTGGACAAAAGGTGATTCTGTCAATTGCATATTGGCATTCAATTGTATTTGGCATTAATTCGATATTTCTTGTTTTGTATTTTATGTACAATTGATGGGGGTGAGGTGAGGCTTTGAATTGCATTCCCCAGATGTTTCTGTTATCGTCACATGGGGAGCAGTAAATGGCAAAACAAACTTTAACACATGGTATGTCTCTTAATCCCCTCTGTGTGCATCTTTGATGGTTGATATCCTGGCCAGCATGACTAGACAGACACATGGTAGGGCGGCTGGACAACGACAACAACAACCTTCACCAAGTTGACGTGTTTAGCAAGCTCCTGTTGAGAGGAAACAAAGAAGAGGGAAGAAGGGGATTAGTTTAAACTAGATGTTGTGATGGAATACAACCTTTGAAGGTATTTTTGGCAGTAGTATTGGGTGACTGGTAGTGCCTGTGATTCATTCATTGATTAGACCATGACGCTAGCATTAGGCAGTGTTTCCCAAAGTGGTCCAGGGGTCAGTGGACCAAGGGTCCTTGAGGGAGTTTCAGGGGGTCCCCAGCTAAATGATATTTTAGAACCAAATGGACCCTTATGGGTCTGTAACTCTTGAGAGTATCTCTCATTTCAAATGTTGGGATAATGAAGTCCTTAGAAAAAAGAGGATTGATCCGCACACCGTTTTAAAAGCTCCCAAAAATGTATTGACGAGCGGAGAAAAGGGTTAAAACGTTTCGGCCTACATTGGCCTTCGTCAGGTATACTGATGAATCAGCGCGTCTATGTGCCGGCATAGACGTGCTGATTTTTTCTTCAGCTATCTTTTGGATCCTGCACCCGTTGAAATGTATGGATGACTGCACCTCTCGTTCTTTATAATTAAGTCCTTGACATGGAAAAAGTTTGGGAACCTATAAGCATCTAATCACTGTCTGTGTGTGCCTGCAAATGAAACTGAGCCTCCCGCTTCGAATGTCATCAAGGCATTGAAAGGGACGAACGCGCGTTGTCCGACAGTCACATTACTAGCCTTGAATCTAACCCTAATCGGCCACCTAAAATAAATCCCCTAATCTCATATCAGGCTTAACCGGCCACGTAAGTCAGTTGACAATGTGTGTTGTCGCTGTCAAAACGGTAGCGTGATCAACGCACAGAATGCAGCTACTGAGATCTTAGTTGGTAGGTCAGTAGACTGCTACAGGAGAAGCATTCGATGCTCTGATTAAAGGTGATTTTGTCCCTTCCAATGCGTTGATGGCATTCGAAGTGGGAGTTCTGAGCTGCAGTGTCAGCAAAAGCCATATTTTGTATGTGCAGGTGCATACCGGACTGCAGCACAGGCTGGAACTGTCCGGCCATGCAGATCTCTTCCTGTTTCTGGCGGATGGCCCTCTGGATGGCGGGCGGCAGGCCGCGGGGGTTGCGGGAGAAGATCAGGGAATAGCCGTCGTCGCAGCTTCCGTCGTCCTTCAGGGTGCGGCAGGCATATGTAATGGCGTAGTTATCATAGTCTGTGTCGATGACCCAGTAGTTGTCACCTGGAGGAGGGAGGGGGCAGGGAGGAAGACGTTTCAGTGTGTGTTTGTGTGTGTGTGAAAGAGAGTGGGGGGGGGGCGTGTGTGCACAACAAGAATTACATAATTGCCTAATCGCAATTATTTGAAATAATCGCAATTATTTTTGCATAATCATCAATCGTTTCCATGTTGAAAAATACATTCCATCCATACATTTTTTTTAAATGGCAGAAATAGCAGATCTACGAGCTTACAACACGTCACGAGAAGTGCCGTTTGTAAGCTCAATCAACTATTTCCGCTATTTTGTAAATCTTTTGGAAAGAAAAAAAAAACTATTAAAAATGATTAAATGTGTTTATCTCTTTGTATATTTACGTTATTTGTCATATCTAACCTGTCCATGAGCCAGATCTCCAAAATTGGAACATTAATTATGAATTGAGAGCGCAAAAAAATACCTATATTAAATTGTTTATAGGGTCAATATAAGTAAATTAATACATAATAATACATGTTAACCCTTTCACAGTAGTAGCTTTTTCATGTTTGACTTTTTTTGCTAATTTGTATAAAAAGTAAGATTTGTAAAACAATAAATCATTGTCTTCGTGTAATCGAGTAATCAACTGGGGAAGTTTCATGGTGATAACAATTTAATATAGGTATGGTTTTGCCCATAATTAACGTTCCAATTTTGGAGGTCTGGTTCATGGACTAAGAACCAAAAAGAACTGAACCGGTTCCCAACAGGTGGAAAAAGGGCCTCAGTGTTCGGTAAAAACTGTGAGTCTTGCATACCTCCACTGGACAGGTAGCTGGCCAGTCCCTGGTAGTTCATGAACATCTTGCCAGGGGTGGCGGCGTCAGGCACGGAGTACTGGGCAGCCATGTCGGCGCACACCACCCAGAATCTGCACGGAGGAGCAAGGAGAGACATTTTCACTAATATTTCTCAGGTTAATTCATGATTTGTATTAATGAATTCCATTTTTCCGTATAATTCTTAACTAAAACAAATCTATTATTTAAGATATCCCACGATTTATGTAACCCATTTCTCTTCAACCAGTGTCAATTGTCTAATGTAATCCTGGGCGCTACACTTCCTCTGGTGCATTTATATAGCGCCTTTATCCAAGGCGCTTTACATAGATTGTGCATTACATTCACCCATGCACACACTGATGGCAGCGGAAACCATGCAAGGCACCTACTACCAATTAGGGGTTAAGTGTCTTGCCCAAGGACACATCAACACTAACTCTGGGGGAGCCCGGGTTCGAACCGGCAACCTTGCGGTTGCCATCCAGTCACTCTACCCCTAAGTCACTGCCACCCCTGCCAAACTGGGGAGAGCAACGGACTGACCATATGCTTCCTTCCATGCATGAGGAGTCCCGAGTCGCTTCTTTTCACCTGACGGGGGGGAGTTTCCCGGTTGGACGTAGCACAGTGGAAGGAACATGTTATTCCATTCCAACCAGTTCCATTCCCCTCCATCAGGCGCCCCGGCTGGCCAGGGGGGAGGCAGTATAGAGACCAAAGCAGTGACATTTTTAATGAGAGGACTAGTGGGGAGTGCACTGCTCACCCAAACAGAGTGACCCTGCCACGGGAAGAGGCCACCATCGATCCGTCGTCACCGATGGTGTACTCGGCCATGATGTTGTCCTGCAGGAACAGTCCCTCTGGGTCCTTCTTCTGCAGAGCGTACCATTTCCCTGCATACTGAAAACCACACAAGAAGAACACGCGTTAGATTTCAGTGCATACTGAAAACCACACAAGAACATGCGTTAGATTTCCCTGCATACTGAAAACCACACAAGAACAAGCGTTAGATTTCCCTGCATACTGAAAACCACACAAGAACATGCATTTTCTCGTTTATAATTTTGGACAGTTACACATCCCTAGTTTCTACAAGAGATGATTGCAGTTAATGTAACTTTTCAAGTCCATAATGTAGGCCTACAATACTTTCAACCAGAGAAAATATCAAGGGTATTGTTATACTATTTCTATTTATTTGCTAAATGTATGAGTAATAGTATGATGATGTTCATGTTGTAGCAACAACACTAACTAAACTCCCCGGACTCACCCTGGCCGGGTCAAAGTCTTCTTTGACGGTGAAGCTGTCGACCACACAGCTGGCGGTGAGGCCTTGCTCCACGCAGGCCAGGAACGTCAAAACCACAGCAAACATCTGGAAGTCCATTCTGGACGTGCAGGACACAAATAGGTATACTTTAAGCGACCAAGTATGATGATGAGGTTGATTATTATTATTATTATTATTATTATTAAACATCATTGTAGAAAGAAATGGAGGTGCGCCTCCTCTGGAAACTGCCCTTGGTTAAGGCAGTGGATGCTCAGCTTTGAAAATAACTACTCATAAACCAACTAAATGGAAAAACGTATTAATATGCTCTGAAGAAGGCTACTGCCGAAACGCGTCAGCATTAGAAGGCTACTGCCAAAATGCGTCAGCGTTCTCAAATAAACATGAGAAGTTGCATCTGAGGCTCAGATGCAACTTCTCATGTTTATTTGAGAACGCATTACAAAATAAAAGATGCAAGAATGGCTCAGATTCTGAGCCATAATTGCATCTTTTATTTTGGAATGCTGCTTTTTCCATTTTGGTTTGAGTTAAACATCATATCAGGGTTCCCACAGTCATGAAATTCCTGGAAATATTTTGAAAGTAAAAAAAAAAAAAGAGAGAAACATCTGGAATTGATCAAAGGTCCAGGAAAACATAATTGGATATGGAATGGATTGTTTTGGGCTGTTGATTTTGTTAATAAAAATCATTTTCCAAAACATGTATAACATTACACGAAATATGAAACATAAGTCTTATTTTTTTTCACCGAACAGGCTGTGTGATTATAATGTGTGTGGCCGTGACAAATAGAACAGATCTACAAGCTCACAACGTGCTGCATGATCCTATGCTCTAGGATAGGTGGTGTAGCGAAGGATTTGGAATGGAATTGTACCATTCTATGCTTTATTTTTGCTACCGTACACACCTGTCTTTGTGCTGCTGATTGATTGTCATACCTGTAGGCCTGGAAATTGGGTTAAATATTCTGGAAAGCTTTTGAAAATTCATTGGTGAAAATGTGGGAACCCTTTTATATTTAGTGCATTTCCATAGCTTTCATTTAGTATACTAGTTTATTAACTATGTGTCGGTCAGTTTAGATGTAACCCGCTAAATAACTGCTCTCCCAAAAGTAAATACATTTTCTGGTGAACTGCACTTTTACTTTTACTTCACAACAGCAGTAGTATCTTCCCCTAACTGCTAAAATATATGGAATATAATAGACTGCTTGAAGTATCGCATCACATTTAAACAAGCAGCAACAACATGAGCTTACCTGAAAGGAGAGTGTAGCAGCGAGTGGCAAAAAATAAAAGAATAAGTCCAAATTCCAAATCGTTTGTTTGTTTGTTCTCAACTGTGAAGCCTGTCTGCAAGCCTTTTTATACCTGAGGTCGCAGATGAGTTCACTGATTATTTTCACATGTTGAACCTAAATAAGCTCCTAAATCTATGGCTAATCCAGTTTACCAAATCCTACCTGTAAGCTGTTGGAGCTAAATTCCCCACACTGATATAAGCTTTATGTAATTGTTGTAGGCCTCTATAATAGCACATGTCTGTGGCTCAGACAGGAGGTAGAGCAGGTCGTCCAATGATCCGTGGGTCGGCGGCTGGAATCCCGCCACCTCCTGTCTACATGTCGAAGTGTCCTTGGGCAAGACACTGAGAACCCCAAATTGCGCCTGATGTGCTGGTTGATGCCTTGCATGGCTTCTGCCGCCTTCGTAGTATGAATGTATGTGTGAATGAGTGAATGTAATACACAATCTCTGTAAAGGGCTTTGGGTAAAGGCACTATATAAACGCACCATTTATGTCTTGGAGGGATGGTTCCATACGAGGTTTGACGCAAGAACAGCCCAACATCACACAACATGGCACCTGGGTTACTACTGTGGCTTATCAATGTTAGATGTGGGAAAGGCATAGTAGTGATTTATGCATTATTATGGTAATGCTAATATATCAAGCCAACCACCTGCCCCCATTGAACGTTTAGAAGAGAAAATGCATTGTTTTTTTATGGCCTAAAGTCACTATCACACCTCAAAGACAAAGGGCATAATATTGCTTTCAGTATGGACTCCATTAGTTACGCATGGACAAAATGGTGTCAATAGAGCTTAGAATTGTTGGAAAATGGTCACCCTCACCCGTGTGAAGTGAGGGGCGCTCATATCATCATACATCATCATGAAGTAAAATAGACACTGAGCCCTATCTTGCGCCACCCCTTACCCCTTATCCCTAAACGTATTTGCCATTTTCTTACTAATTTTATCTGATATAGCCGATCTGCATCTGCAAATAGCCGATCTGCATCGGCATATTGTGAGCTTGTAGATTGAACTATTTAAGTTAAGCAAATTACTTTAGGTGAGGCCTTTAGGAGGGCCATTCAAGCAGCACGCGAAGCCTGCAGTATCACCGTTGCCCAGGTGGTCCTGCAGAAGCATTGCGGCTCAAGAATCCACCACACCGGAATTATGAATGTCTGGTGCTGGGAGTCTGGTGCAATGCACAGGTCCTGGAACTGGTGAGAGCAGGAGAGGACCTGGTGAGACGTAGGAGGGGCCCGGTGACCTGGTGAGACGTAGGAGGGGCCCAGAGCCTCGTCCCTCCACGCACCATGGTCTACCTCCCAGTCCCGGCAGAGTAGTTCCGGAGTGGTTCCAACGGATTGTGTGGCCCTGGTCTTTCCCTAATGGGACTGATCTAGGGTAGCTACTGGGACGTAGGTCGGGACTTGATCAACCCCGGCTGGGTCGCCTGAGTGAGGGGTATGATGTTTGCGAGACCCGAAACCCTGATGACCTTGGGATACATCACTGAGGATACGTCCCAGTTGCATCCAATGCGATGTATTTTCGCTCTAGGGATAAGGGGTGGCGCAAGATCTAGCCCTGTCTATTTGCTCAGACACTGTGATGTAAAATTCTCAACATTGCATCACAATGTGATGTTCATATTTTTCACAAGAGGTATGTATACTGTGTATATGGCTTATGTATTTTATAAATGGTTCTCATTCAGTGCCAGCCATATTGTCAGTACTGCTGCATGAGGTATCTGGACCTATCTATAGCCTACTGTACTAGTCATATTGTCAGTACCACTCTGCTCATCATGAGGTGTCTAGTGCACATAGATACCACTTCCAGTAATATACAGTACCGTATTAGTGCCATATAAATATATACTAACACAGATCTGAATTACAATCAAAAGGCATCCTTTTAAGGAATGCTTTTGAATGGTCCAACAAAGCTCTCCCCACAAACACACACACAGGATATGATGTAATTACCCAACTTGCCATGGACTCTGCATCATCTGCATGACAGGGGCATCCTCCTCCCTGAGCCAAACCTGCGCCTGAAAACATACCTGAAAGTAACAAAACTTAGTAATGAGTTCCCTGATTATTTATTTGGGAAAAAACAACCACTATATAATAGTTACTTTTTCAGATTACTGTAATCCCTATGTGACGTAATCTGTCGTTCCAACCTTGTTCAGGCCATCTCATAAATCCTGAGTTGTTTTCTTGTACTGCTGGAGTGAGCCGAGTGGGAAATCCTAAGAATAAGCCCTGCCTATTCATAGGTTGGCATGGCTATGCTATTAAAATAGACTACTCTCACTAGACTGACCCTAGACTGACCCTAGTGCCTTCCGCACGATCTGATCTGTAGGAGGAAAACAAAGGCATCTTAACAGCTTTCATCAGTGTCTGTCTCAATACAGCAATAACGGCAGAGACCTTTTCTTAGGTCAAAATATGGCACTATGCACTAACCACATGAAATGTTTAATTTTGGTGCAGTTAGTAAATTCTCACGTAAATGGAAGCTATAGGAAATTTAACACAATCCCAGCACTCCGGTAAACTAGACAAGTGCCCTCAGTAGAAGTGCACAGCCTTGACCGGAAGACCCAGGGTCCTCTCCACTAGACGCCCTCCTTAGACCCAGGGTCTAAGGGTAACACTAGAAGACCCAGGGTCCTCTCCACTAGACGCCCTCCTTTTCCTGATCACTACAAATCTCTTTCCCGAAAATAGCGGATCAACAAGCTCACAAGTCACAAGCTTGTAGGATCTGCTGTTTTGGCCAAATGTTCACCCCCAGAATAGGGATGCTATAAGGTCCACGTGAGCTTGTAGATCTGCTATTTTCAGAGCACAACATTGCCTTGTTGAAATGTGCAACACAAGTAAAACTTCCTTGCCTTGCCAACAGAAAGCAGGTGAAAAGAGTGTACCTGATGACAGAGTTTTGGCTCTGTTGATTG
The DNA here is from genome assembly GCA_900323375.1 of Benthosema glaciale. Taxonomy (NCBI): domain Eukaryota; kingdom Metazoa; phylum Chordata; class Actinopteri; order Myctophiformes; family Myctophidae; genus Benthosema; species Benthosema glaciale. The sequence continues at coordinate 15,254 of OOFJ01138998.1, forward strand.
AAATTCATTTTGGAGGACTCCAAAATTAGCCCCCTGATTACTAAAGTGTAAAATGTAATCATTACATTTGGAACATTCCCATTACTTTTGACCAAAGTTTGTATTTCAGAACATTTAACATTTAAGTTTTAATATTTTATTTATATTTCAAAAGTACATACTACCATAATTATCATTGAAAAACAACCAACAACCAACTGGCAAGTAGGTGTAATTTGAATCCACTTGATCAGGTTGATATCAACTAACCAATAGACGATGCTAAAATTCTGATTGTAATGCTTGACTTATACCCAGTTGAAAACAGATCTTCTGTGGCTCACGCCGCGACACGTTAAGCTTGTGGCACAAACTAAGTCAAGGTTAAGTACATTTGGTTGTTTATGCACAAACTAAGTAGCCTATACTTCAAAGTTCAACGTTAAGTACATACTCTTGATTGTTTATGTTGGTGATCAAGCAATTGAAGTTTATTTTACTGTTCCACTTATTTGTGTTCTGAGAAATATGCTTCCGTCGTAACCAAATACATCAAATGTGAAGGTGGCATAAAATGTGTAGAGCCGGGACATATAAAATATCTTATTCTACTTTAACCCAAAATTATGACTACTGCAAGTGAAAAACATTGATTTTATATCAAAGGATGTTAAAGTATCAAAATTCAACCACTGATTATCCTGAGATATGATTTCAACCATGACACGCACACGCACACACACACACACACAAAACCTCTTGCCTGCTACAGTAGCCCACCCATATCAGAGCATCAATCAGTAATCAAAACTCCAGTAAACAATAGTGACCATGTAGTTCTATTTTTTATTTTGAGTACAAACATGAACTGAAAAAAACTATAAATTGTACAGGCTGCAGTTGCGATATTACAGAGCTGAATCAAAGCATCAAGTTTTGCCGTGTAAATAACGGAACGGCCCATGGGGACAGTGGCAGGCCAGATGAGGTACTATGCATCTTCAAGGTGAAAGAGTGAACACATCCACAACGAGAGGGATTGACCTGATCTTCACCTCGGTGCATCACAGTAAAAACAGGACCACAAAGAGGTTGAAAGTTGTACGTCGACGACGGTGTGGGAATCTTCATGCTGAGGAAGAAGCCCAGCTCTTCTCCAGGTTCATTTCAGAATGGTATCTTCACTTGCTGTAAAGATAATTTAAAAAAAAAAAGATCAGATTATGTGTACAGATGCAACAAGCTATTACTTAGCTCAGTGGTTCCCAAACATTTTCACCTCAAGGACCCCAAATTGACACTAATTAGCCCACGGACCCCCATTTGAAGAGATATGCCAGGGTCAGGGACCCCCATAAGAGAAGATTTTTACGGCTCTAGCAGTGATTCTCAACCCGTTTAATTTCAAGGACCCCCAGTTTGACATGCATTCGTCCCTCATTTAATGGCATTTCTATGTCTGGGACCCACACTTATAAAAGCAATGTTAATTTGACCTGCATTAGTCTACTTTACTTACACCTACTGCCCCTTCTGGGGCATAGGCCGTCAACAAGCGATTTCCAGGCATCTCCGTCTTGGGCTGTTCTCTCGCCCAAGACAGAGATGCCTGGAGATAGCTTGTTAGTCTACTTTAGTCTAGTTTAATGGCATTTCTATCTGTGGGACCCTGATTTATATTGTAAAAAAAAAAAAGAAATTAGCCCTGAGAACCAAATGGACCCGTTCCATTTGTACACTCAGTTACAGACCCAT
>OOFJ01139001.1:0-11532 GCA_900323375.1 Benthosema glaciale
ACGGAAATTAATGTGACCACCTACCCTTGAAAGATCGGTTGGACATGCTTGGAAGCTGTTTTTGAAACAGAGCGTTGCTTTGACTATTGTAGGATGGATGTGGCGTGGAGGCATGAATGAATCAGCCCGCTTTACTTAGTGGAGTTGAATCAAGCCTTTACAACACCAGGAAGAAAAAAAAACAGATTTGTTCACATTCTGACCAGGGGCTCAAAAGGGAGGGAGAGAGAGAGAGTGCTTATAGATCTGCTATTTCTGATGAAGAGATTTGGTGTAGAAGGAAACGAAGCATGGAGGGTTTCAAAGTCAAAAGTCGTACCGATTAGTCACACACGTTACCGCGGTGAAATTTGTTCTCCGGGTTTGACCCATCTCTTAGAGCGGTTCATTTGACCCATCTCTTGGAGCGGTTCATTTGACCCATCTCTTAGAGCGGTTCATTTGACCACATCTCTTAGAGCGGTGAGCTGCAGCGTGCGCCGTGCTCGGGAATCATTAGTTGATTGGACCCCCAATCCAAACCCATTAATGCTGAGTGCCAAACAGGGAGGCATTGGGTACAATTTTTACAGTCTTTGGTATGACCCGGCCGGGGATCGAACCCCCGATCTCCCAGTTTCAGGGCGGACACTCTAACCACAAGGCCACTGTCTGGTGTTTAAGTGGGTATGTCTTGTTCTCCCCCTTCAGCTCAATGATGCAGGGATCTTCCAGCCACAAGACCATTGACCTCTCTGGCAACCCCATCCTCCGCCTTTACTACACATCCAAGGTAAGAGGAGAGGGGGCGGCACAAGTCAGAAGAAATCACTCAAAATACACACATCCTTTGTGTTATAATTATTTACTTCATTAACTTTCCTTGTCATGTCACTGGCCTCAGTTACATGGGCAAAATGTATTCAGAATGAATGAATTAATTCCGAACAGAGATTCATACCCAACTGTTTACATGGACAAGTATTCCTATTCCTCAATTGTTTTTACATGACCAAAGCATTCATTCGTAATATAACTTTGGACTAAAGACAGCAAATCTACAAGCTCGTAGAGCTTGTAGATTTGCTGTCTTTACCAGAACAAAAAAAAACTCCCAGCAGCATTCGGAAAAAAGTATTTATATGGTAGATCTATACTATTGCAAACGGTATATACCACCCCTCCAGACCCGAATGAAAATTCATTCGGAATGGGATATTCTGAATGAATTGAGGTGTTTACATGAGCATTTTTATTCTGATGACTGGAATAAATCCATTAATTCTGAATGAATTTCTGCATGTAACCAGGCCACAGTGTAGTCCACTGTCGCAAAATTGCTTGCTCATGGTGGGATCTCAATCGGGTCTCTGCTCTACATGTAAAGTGTCTTGACTCTTGAAGCAACTTGTGATTTGACACAATAAAATGGATTTAATTGAATTACTGTACAGTCCACACATAATGCAAAATATATGCCGATGAAGTGACAATTTTTATTCTGAAATAATGGCATCAACCTGTATGTATGAGGCATCGACTATATTGATGTGAAATACTATTCATCATGCCTCCAGTTTGTAAAGCCTCTTACAAGCTCTGGCTTATCGGTCAATATGTGACTCAAATCAAATGATTGGCTTGGGACCCTAAATTTATTTCTAATCTCACTCTCAGTAAAACAAAGGAAAAGGAAAAAACCTGTTACCTTAAGTCCAGTAAAAAGTGCAATGATGTATGTAGCCTACTGGTGTTGTTGCGAACGCAGTGAGCACTTACTATGTCAGCCAGGGCAGAAATGTCTGTGTGTCACGCCACCAGAGGGCGCAGTTACACCAAACCAAATATAAAATAATGTTGACGGACTTCAAATACACTGCATTCACTTCACACGTTCACGTGTCTTACTTGTGTCTCTCTCTGTCTGTAGCCAGTGCTGTTTGTCATGTGCATGGGGAATGAGTTGTTCTTCTGCCTTCTCTACATCCTCCATCATATTGAAGAACCAGCAGGTAAGTCAGCCTATTTTATACTTTGTAGTATGAGTCTTTACCATGTAAATCATTATCGTAAAGTAAAGTACATTTTATTTTGCAACTGCCTAACCTCTGTGGACATTATATTGTTGTGCGAGCATTCCTCCTTGACTTGATGTTGTTGTTGTGTCAGGTCAATGAATGTTAAAGTCCCTACTAGGATTAGTGCATTGTCTGTATTTTACAAGGAAATACTAATACTAATTCAAGATTTTCACCAACATACTATCAACCAAAACTAACCAAATCTCAAACCCCATGGCTTTGTGTAAAACTATTTCCGTTTAAACTGTTTTGTGGACATAACTATGTGAGAATATGACATGCGTCAATAGCTGTGTTTTAATATTTGGTTAGTGAGTTGAAACCTCACCAGTGCTGTCTGTGTACTGAAACCCAGGGACGTGCACACATAGACATCAAAGGGGGCTTCAGGGTTTAGAAATCCATGTCGTTACATCCGCATCTCCACTAGCTAAAGAGTCCCGGGTTGCGCCCAGAAAATAGCAGATCTACAAGCTCACAACGCATCGCAGTGCGACGTGTTGTGAGCTTGTAGATCTGCTATTTTTTTGGTCCAACACTCTGTGCACGTCCCTGCTGAAACCAACCTCTGTGCGTGTGCGTGTGTGTGTGTGCGTGCAGGCTGGCTGTACTGGCTCCAGGGAGCCTGTGCAATCATCTGCCTCCTCAAGTCCGGCATCAGCCTCCTCCACCTGATCACCGCCTCTCAGAACATGGCAGCGTTTGACGAAGCGGAGCGCGACAAGGCCAGAAGGGCCAAGGCTGAGTGAGGAGGACCCCCCAAAGAGCAGAAACCCGCTCGTACTAAGTTGACACGCCGCTTTGTTTTTGTATGTTTGTTTGTTTTTATATGAGGAGGTAGACTATTACTCACATACAGTATACAGCACATTGATTCAGTCAGTTGGAAACTGGGGTGCATTGCTTGTTTTGTCCTGTAGGCTGAGCTCTATAAAAAAAAAGTCCCAACATGCACAAAGTACCCTCTGCAACATTTTAATTGCACATAGAGGTGATTCTGTTGAGCACAATGGACTTCTTATTTCTCTTTTTTTGTTTTTGTTTATCATGAACTAGGGTTTGAGATTTACGTAGCGTCGTCTATTTAAGCCATAATTAATATCATTCCCGCTGAGTCGAATCTACCCAGCGCTGTACACGAGGCCACCCGATATATACCCAGGGAAATGAAATAATCATCTTAACAATAGTCTGAAAGAGTTTTATAGATAGGGGGAAATGCAGGGCACACATGCCACATACATTCCTCTTAGACAGGTTGTTGATGCTGGTGAGTTTGGGTCAGGGGAGCATGACTAGTTGACACAAGTTTGTTTGAAGTGGAGTGGAGTCAATCGTGTTTAATGAGGAAAATGTCTGTTAAGTAACCACCTAAGAAGCCCCATTTTAATAATTTAGTCGCTCTTTTATTTGTGGGGGTATTTGTCACTTTACATTTGCACATGCGTGACATTTACTCCTGCATTTACTCATGCGAACTATCAGGTGCAGTAGGTGTTATTAACCCACTTTTGGCGGTGTTGGTGTTTTAACCTTCATGTTGTACTTTAGCTATTGAAAGATTGCAGATCTACAAGCTCGGGGAAATCTTTGAATATATTCTTTCAGAGTGAAAGGTTTTTAACTCAAATCTTTGCTTCTGGGGGTGTCTCTGGAAGAACATATTTTCAGATGGGGGTCGGGGGCCAATTACATAATATTTCTAGTGGTTCTTGACATGAAAATGTTTGAGGAACGACTGGCATAGAAACAGTTTCTTTTCCAGAAAACTGTTCAGGATTTAGAAGACACTTGTAGAATCGTCCTCAGGTCAAAATGGGTTAATACAGAACCTGGGGAAACACTTGGGTGGTCTTTCTCAGAGACACTTCAGCAGACTTGAGTTGGCCCGCGGGTGGCCTCTCCTCCACCCACTCAACCACTGCCGATGGTGTCATACAGATCATGGTAGTAGCGTATAGTGAGCTTATAGATCTGGTTTCTGTATTTCTGAAGTTCTTTGAAGATTATGTCACCTATCAGGGTATGCCCAGGATAGATCTAAAAGCTCTGCAAGCTGTATACAGTATAGGGTGAAAAGAAGTATATAGAATATAGGGATTACGTGGCTACTGCTTTTAGATGTTGTTAGTCATTGTTGGAGAACTCAGAGTCTATTATAACAGACCACTCACAGAGAAATGCCAAGCTTAGGTAGGGGTATCGCATTTCAAAGGAGGCAAAGTATGATGAGCCGATTTAATTAGATTCTAGTATTCTAATGTACTGTATCGGGTGTACATAGATACTTCTATTGATTTAGGGAGTATGTCTATTGTGATGTCTGACAATTTTATGTTAGACACTTATTTGACTAAATATTGACCACTGTTGAAATTCACACAGCGTGATTTAGTGAGTTCCAACATTCAACTTTATTTATTCATTGCCCTGACCCCACATATACACACATAACACAACCATACAGAAAATGAATGCTGGTCTAATAGGATTACTTAATAAGGTAACATGGACAACATGCTGTTGAAACATTTTAAAAGGGATTGACAGACACCAGCTATTATGATGTCATTTGCTGTATTTAAAATTGTGAGTGAGTAGTAAGTAATTGTGTCGGTCATCAAATCAACTACAAAACAATACAGGCCAACAAACACAAAGGGCACATGTTGACCTATAACCTATTCCCTTTTCAATTGTAGACAATCTAATGCTTTTTGTTGTTTTTTATTTGCTATATTTTGTTTTTGTGACACATTATGCTTACCTTTCACTGTAAGTTGACTTTATTATACAAGTTACGAGTATACAGTATGTTCCTAGCTCTTAAGAACCGAGCCACTATCTATAAAACACTTAACGTTTTACTTTATGAAGATGAATAATTATATATTAATAGTTAGGGGTGTTATAGGTTGAACTTGTTGCACTTGTTGACTATAAGTCGCTAAATGATATTTTAATGATGCAGATGTTTTCTTTCCAACTGTGGTAAGAGTGGTAGAAGAGACTTTTTTTTTTTTTTGCTATTTATATTCCAACCAAGTATGTTCAAAGTTATATATAGGGCACAATTTTTACCTCATATGAAAGACAGCTGAGTATTAGTTTGTGGTATTGTATCATTCAGTTGACACGTGTTTTTTTTTCCTTTCATCACTGTCTGACCTTGAGTTTATATACTGTATGAGTGTAGGTGCTATGATGTGCACCATGCTGCTGATTGATTTTAGATTAGGTTCTGTACAGCAGTGGTTCTCAAACTTTTTTTACTTTCATAATTGGGTCACAGACCCCCATATCTCTAGAGTGTACACATGGAACCAAATGGACCCTAGCCTCGGAAACACAGACTTTGAACCAATTGGTTCAATTTGTGTAGGACCCCTGGACCTGGAACCCATAGGTATAAAAAAAACATAGATGCCTAATTGACCACTGCAGTTCATTGGAGTGACCTGTATCGCACAGGAAGAAGGAAGTGCAGAAGGCACGCTGCCACTCAAGGGACTACTGGCCAATCGCAGCGCCTCTTTTCCCACCCGCTTCGACCGTTATCAAGCGATTATTCCCAGTAGGTTACATATCAAGCCGATCTTATCGACCAGTCCCATGTAGTCTGGGAACATGCAAGCAGTACGTAGACTACATCTGTCCAGAAGATGGATATATCAGCCGTCGGGGGCGGGGCTGAGGACCCTTATCAACTCAGTCGGCTCGCAGCATGACCAGGCGACAGAAAAGATCGGCTTGATAAGTAACCTACTGGGAATAATCGCTTGATTTTCGGTAGAATCCGCTGTACATTGTGTGGGGGTCAGAAGCCAAAGTAACGTTATGGCCCAGAGTCTGGTGGTGAGGCTCCATGATTTGTTTTTTTCTTTTAGGCCTTAGCTTGGGGGGTATTAACCCCCTGAAATCCACTGTAAACCACTTAAGCCCAATAGACTTTGTCATATGATCATAACGTGCCCCGTTCTGAGCTTGCTGATTGACTATTTTCGCTATGAAAAAGAGAGAAAAAGAAAAAAGAAAAAGAAAAAAAAGGATGCCAGAATCAAAAGACTCACCTACTGTACAATGAGCATGACATGCCCAAAACAGGGACACCTTAATGTGGTTAAGGAAAAGCACCGTTAAGGAAAAGGACCGTTTAAAAACGCAGCTTGTAAATCTATCATGGCGTTACGTTTTCGGCCACAACTATTTGTGTAGAAAGTCCATGCTAACCTGACACCCAGAGATGTGGCGGTAAAGACTGACTGGCATTCTACACAAGGCAAGAGTAGTCCTTGGCAGGTTAATGTTTAATTTACTGTATGCACACTGTACAGTGTCAACTGTATTGTGTAATAGAAAATGTATCCAGAGTGCATTCGGATGAAGGAGGATTTACAATCCTAGGACTGGGCGAAATGGACATAATCAAATATCACTTTATTTTTGACCAAATACCTCAATATTGATAGTGACAAATTCCAACAGTATCAATTTATGAAAAAGTTAAATTAGAAAATCAAGTAATAATTATAGCTTAAGTGATTTTGAACCAGGAAAAGACAAATCTTATTCCACATCACAATATAATTTACAATAACTAGTCATGAGGAGAATATGATATCAAAATATCATTGGCAGTGCCCTAAAAAATCCTACATAATTATGCGGCTAGTGGGCTACAGCACAACTCATTTAGAAAAGCTTGGACGCCAGTTCTGCTGCATAAGTTCTGAAAACAATTTGCAGCACTGACTGACTCATCAACACTATAACCCCACTGGTGACCTTCCTGACTCAACTGGATGACATAGTAAACAGTGAGTGCTAAAAACAGTTAGGGTGTGTCTGCTAAGCAAAAGGGGAAAAGGGTGCGTCTCTCTACTGCAGACTCCAACCACACAGTCCGGCTGCATGTATCTCTTAACTACTGGATAATAATCTAGTGGGGATGCACTTCACTCAGCGACACAATTATTTAAACACATTTTAGGGCCGGACTGATGCCAGAATTTTGGGTCTGATCCCGATGCAGTCCACAGATTGCCGATGTTTTGACTGAAATTCCGTCAATCGTTTTGACAGACTTTCATTAAATACAGATTATTTTTTTAATAAAATAATAGCTTAACAAGCTTAAACATTATATAGATTGATATTTTTAATTATGTTTTAAAATGTCCTAAAAACATTTTGTCTGTGATGTCATGCCCAAATTAGGTACGAGTACGACAGGTTGAAAATTGGGATCGTTTTTGAAATCTACAAATCTGAATTCTCAAATGTCAAAAAATGTCTGATATAATCAGACAAAGTAACTGATATACAGTACACATAACATTTAATACCCACGGGTTACAGTACCTTCTACCACTATGATTGACAAGCAGTCTTGTAATATAACACAATGAGGTCAGAGGCTCTAATTGAGATCATGACTGGCCTTTTTCCCCCTCACATAACTTTAAGTACTTGACCTATGTTACGAAAGCTGATCTCTGACTAGTATACAAGTGAAGTGTTTAGCCTACACTGATTTTAAGAAATTGACCACCAATTAATAGACAGGAGTGATGCATTTCCATCAGACTGAATTTCAATGCAACATAACATAACATTCTTTTGAGGATCTGGAGAAATATTTTTAATCCTTCAATGACCTCATTCAGACAAAACCTTTAATCTCTTCTGAAGAGTTATGTTTCAGAAAGAGATGTAGCCTAGTAGAATAGGTAGGAATTGAAGCTGCGCCCTTTAATGTTGCGGTGCCCAAAAGGTAGATTGTGATATGCCACTACAGTAGATCACCTGACATGCCACTAAAAATATATATCATTTAAATATAAAAAGGGGCATGTCAGCTCAAACCCACAATCCAATACTATTCCAAAACCCCCTCAGGTATAACTATTTTCAGCAATGGGATATCCTATTGCTGGTTCTTTTGAAAGTAGACTCTAAAGTAAAAAGTATATTAAACTGCTGCAATTAGACTGCATGTGGTGACTGCATCTGATCTGTATTTTAATAGACTCTCATTTACATACATTCACTAGACACATTTAGCCACTTTTTTTCCTAATGCACTTTATTCTGCTTCCATTCTCCATCTACCTTTTAACCATCAATGCATGGGCCTGCACAATTAAGAATTGCACCCGTTACTTGTAATGTGGTGATAACAAAGTTTGATTCCGATATCAATATTGATATATTGCCCAGCCTTAGCTACCAGCATAAATGTGAAACGGTGTGAGTAGTCAAAATAAATGAAATATACACAGAAAACCAGTTTACATTCCTGCCCTACAGACCTGCATGCCTCCTCTTGACTCAAACTGAACCGACTGGTAGATTAATCGTCAATCTTGAGACACGCCTAAACTCCTTTAGGCATCTTTAGCACACACTTCACTTCTACCTGTTGAGCTGACAGGTTATTAAACACAAAGTACTGTAGCATGCATAGTTACAATAAAATGGTAAATGTCTTGATTTAATTTGAAATAGTTTCATTTTGGCTTTTTCTTTTTAAACAAATCTTCTCTTCTGTGGGTCCCTGACTTCCTGCCATAAAACATTTTCAGATGGGGGTCCACGACCAAATATATATATCATTTTAGGGGTCTCATTGGCGTGAAAAAGTTTAGAGAAAAACTGATTTAGATGGCATTTGTAGAATCAGCCTCTTAACCTCTCAGGTTAATTACTAGAACATAGTTCTAACTTTTGGAGCGGAGCACCACTCAATGGCACTCATCAATGTCACGTTTGATCCTCCTGGCTGTACCTGACAGTGACAACATGGTAATTTACGACCTGACTTTGAATGTTTTTACCACAACCACAAAGTCCATGTTTACCATTATTTCAACAAGGCTACTTGTGCTACTGCAGATGACACGATGTTCGAGCACAGCAATGGTTATGTTCAATTGTTGCGGGTATCAATGAATGATCTGTGCACTTAGTAACAAGTACTCTGGAAAAGATTCCCAGAGTACTCTGCTCAAAAAATGCTTTGTGTAAACACAGCAGTGGTGTAAATTTAAGTAGCCAAGTACATTTACTTACGTACTGTACTTTACTGTGTAGCGGTTAAGCGTGTGCGTGCGTGATGTGATGGAAATATCTGACCGTTACAACTGTACTGTATTTGTACTATACTTCTGCTCCAGAGACAAATATTGTACCTTTACTCCACTACATTTATTTGAAAACTTTAGTAGCTAGTTACTTTGTACATTTGGGTTATGATCAACAAGCTCACAATGCTCACAATATTTTCAAAAGATTTGTATACATTTGAAAACTTGACCTTCTGCACAAAGACTACTCTTACTGTTGGTAATTTAAGAGCATTTTGATGCCAATACATTTTCAATTCCAGACTTTCACTTGTAACAGAGTATTTCTATATTGCAGTATGTATACCATTACTTAAGTAAAACATTTGAGTACTTTTTCCACCACTGGAACACGGGCCCTAAGGCCCCATCATGTACACTGTGATGTAAGCAACATAACTGCAGCTAATCCATCAAATGGTAAGGGGTGTGTTAGATTTAGGTGTGCATTTTCAAAACTGTTGACCACGACCCAATAGGGAAATAGACTCGGGATCTCCGGTTTACTTCCTGTATCTGCGTGACGTTGGCACACACCTTGAGATGGGAAGCAGGTTGGAGTCTATTCATTTCCAATGGGAGAATGAACGTGAACACAGCTTCTGAAGTCCGAACCATTCTTTGGCTCCACAGTCACTGAACTAAATATTGGACCTGATCGTCACAAGGCAAACAATATTTCCAAGATGTTCATACTAAAACGGCTTTTTTTGTGAAATAAATCAGGAGAAAATCTACTTCGTTATCTCTATCCCAGCAGCACACTCTTGCACGATTTGGGAAGATAGCTTAAGTCTCTCTGTCCATGACCCATTACATCTGCAGTCTGATGGATGCCACAGAGGGCTCTGGACCCACATTTAAGATTATAACGTACAGTAGGCTGTAATAATAATGAAAAATATATTTTGGGGAAAATCAAGACCATTAAGTAGGATTTGTGTACCATTACGCCTCTAGTGGCTCCAACCGGGATCGACTATCTTCATATATAAGAAATCTTTGCTACAACGATTAAGCTTGCACATTGGCTCTGGGCAGACCTAAATCTCTAACACACCCGTTATCAATTTGATTAGCTACAAAAAAAAAAAAACAACAACAACAACAACAACAAAAGGTCAGCCTAGGTTTTCATGCTCACAACCAAGCCCAATCTCTGCTGAAAAACATTTCTACCCCCAAAGTGCTGCAAAAGTAGGCTTTACGCAGTGAAATTCTGGGTTTATTTACCCATTCAACTCTCGGGGGTCCATTTGTACACTCTTGAGAGTTAGATTAACACTTGGGGGTATTATAGTGTGTGTGTCTGCAACACCTGCTCTTTGGGGCACCAGCCAAATATAGGAATTGCCAGTGAGTCAGATCTATTTTTGATGCGTCAGGGGTCCTTGCTGCCACGGAGAGACGCAGAGTCAACTGTGCCTCTGCATTGCACCTTTCTGTAGCAGAGGGGTTTTCTATAAAGCAGTCAAATATGTGGGAAAGGACTGTACTTAAGAAGTGCACATTTCAGGTACTTTAACTTTGAGTATTTATACTGATAGATACTTTAACTGATAGATTATTATGTATTATAGATTAAGCTGCTTGCACCTTTATGTAGCAGAGGGATTTTCTAAAGGCACACTAGTCAAATATGTGTGGGCTGTGGGGAAAGTACAGTAACTGTACTTAACTTAAGGTACTTTAACTTTGAGTATTTACTATTTATACTTACAAACTTGCACTAACTGATAGAAGCTACCAGCCTACAAGCAGCAGCACATAAAGGCTTATTGAAATCAGGCCCACCTTCGCCAGCTATGCAAAATTAAAGTGATCAACAACAACAACAACAACAACACAGTATTATGGCATAACATGCCATCTGCAAAATGAGTACTACTTTTATGTTTGTTACTGTAAGGACAGGATAGCAGGTAGGATATCACTGTATTAATCCCCAGAGGGAATGGGGTGCACTGCACAGCAGCACAGAATGACAACAGTAAGAAGTTAAAAAGTGCACAGTAGACAATAAAGATTGAGTGGGCAATAAATACAGTACTGCAGCAGCATACAATGACACGCTGCCTGCTACATTCATATACTGGTGCTCCATTTGGGGTACAGGGACAAACAAGAGGGGCCATTGAGTGGGTTCCAATGGGTTCAGGTTAAAAGATGAATAAATAGACCATTTGGTAAATTAACAATGGGGATTGCTACAGTCAGTGTACAGATCGGGGTCCCACATTTAAAAATCAGATGGGGGGGGTCCTTTACTTAGGACACAAAGGGCACACTGGTTGCAAGTCTCTCACACACGTTTAGGCTTTCATGCCTTGACACACATGCATGCATAC
>OOFJ01139005.1:0-10926 GCA_900323375.1 Benthosema glaciale
ACATAAGAGTAACTACCAGAATCAGAATAGGGTGTCTGAGTGCTAGGATCGAGCTTACCAGCACTCCACCACCCTCCCAACTTGCCCCAGACTATTCATAAGCATTATTATCCCGCCCTCAATGTCTTCACATATATCGTACTGTACAGTTAAAAAAATATATATATATATATATATATATATATATATTCAGGCACATTTCAGCCACCTTTTGCCCATTAGGACCACTCTACGCATCATCATCATCAAACAGCGACACAGTTTTAATGGTTATCTGAGGACAGCCATGAGTGATGATAGATGAACAAAATTTTGCTTTATTACTTATACTCACTTCTCTCAGATTTTATTTGTTATTTTTTTAAATTCTTTTTCTTAAACCTTTTTTCTTTTCTTTTTAACCAACAAGAGGGTTTAGCTGCCACGCACAGAATGTTTGTCTTGTAGAATTCTAGCTGAATGAGGAAGCAGTTTGACGTATGGCTCTGTTTTACAATCAAAAGCCTACATTGTAAAAATGAGTGTTTCCTGGCCATTGATGTTGATGCGTTGAGGTAACCTTGCCACACCTTAGCTTTTGCTGACGCCACTGGCCCAGTACAAGACAATGTCAAATACAGCAAATACAGAACCAATCTGTTCTACTTCTGCAATGTTGTTTGCATATTATCTATTGTAATGTTGTCTAGTAGGGACAATGGATGAATTAGAGTTAAACATTGGCATGTGTACATCTTATCATTTTATACTGACGTTCATTAACGTGCTCTATCAGCCAACCATCATATATAAAAACAAATACATCCATCTAAATATAAGCTAAACCGTATCCGACATCTATTCGTCTTGTGCATTTACAGGCCAGTTGATTATACAGCTCCGTGAGGGTTAGTAGACCGTGGACGAGACTACGTGGTTGGGACTATGCTACAATTTGTGTCGCAGACACGCACGTATTCCAGAGCAACAAGCAAACACAGGCTGTAGTCAATATGATGTGATGCGGATGCGGTTATGCGTAACATGTGTAATTTTGTGGACAAGTATAATTTGGCCTTCGACCCAGCCTGCCCATTAGGAGCAGTGGGCAGCTACTGGAACAGCGGTGGTGGAAAGCAAGGGGGTTCCCAAAGTGGGGTCCGGGGACCCACCCAGGGGTTATTGAGGCAGTTCCAGGGGGTCCCCAGCTAAATGGACCCTAATGTGTCTGTAACTCTGATGTTGAATGTTGTTCATTAAATAAAGGTTTCCTGGGAGCATGACACACCGTGAGGACAACCAAAGTTTTCTGAGATGTGGGTGCGTCCTTTTGGATACCGTCTAGAAAAGAAAACTACAACATGGGACCAATATACGACCGCAAAACTGTTCAGTTAATAGAAACGTTGCAGCCCGCGTGCATTTACACTCAATTCTCTCTGTGTGGACAGCAGAAGCTGGATGCCACCATGTTATTGTTACAGTGAAGGCAAGACAGGCAGCTTCCCGACTGGCTGCCACCCAAGCACCAGACGCCCTGCTGTTAGAACGTTGTTTACACTACAGCTACCATACTGGCCTTGACAGGCAGGCGGTGGTAAACTGGAAGAACAAAGCTTTGCGTTCCATTTCCCTCCAAGTGCCACCAAATCCTGTCCACGATGATGATGATGGGCCACAAGGCGATATGGGGGGGATTCTCCTGCTCAGCTTAACATCCTGTCCCAGAGGACTCCAGGGAGCTTCCCCGCCGTTCTTCCTACCAGATTTCGCACCAGTGAGGGGAGGGAGGGCGCGGGGGTGGTCAAGGCGACGGCCCTAGTAGTTACAGTAAGTTGAATGGTCAAAACTCCTGCATTGGCTCATCCATTTATTCATTAGATTATTAGACCATTTTATTTTATTTTATCTAAAATGAAAAAATAGGAGTTAGGTAAATTAATTAGTGTACATCTCCCATAATAGCCTATAGCCACTATACTGTTTTAGTTATCACATAACTTAATATGCTACTGGCTGTATTCTTTTTGGAAAAACATAAAAAGATACTCCTGGTCCATGGTTCGGCTGCCTATATTATTTAACTTATATTGACCAATTTAGTATAATTTAGTGTAGCCGTTTCATACATTTTATTTGTACTGGCGTGAAAGTTTATAATAGTTGGAGTCAGAGAAATTCGAAGTTTCTAGCAAACTGGACATTTGGACTGAATGTAGCCTTTATCCTCGCATTGGGCTTCTGTTTTCGCCAAAGGTTTTATTTGTGTTATTATCGGTCATATAAAGCGCAGGCCCATTGCGCTTCACGTTCCACAGGCGTCTGTCTCGACTTCTGTGTGCGGCTGTGCCCACTGCGGCGGGCACGGTGTGGGCTAGCCCCTCCCTCCCCTCACTGGTGCAAAATCAGGTAGGAAAAATGATGGAAGGCCAGCTTCTGTAACTAAAGATGAGACAGTGAGTGGGACAGACAGTGGCGGCTTGAAGTAGATGGCTGGAGGCTGCAACCTGATCCTGCTGCTGCCAACTGGTAAGGACACAGTCAAAAAAACAACCATTGTCTGTAGCTGGACTTGAATCAAACAGACATTAGATATGCAAGGAGTTTCCATTCTGGAATTATTCGTTGTGATCGCCGGGCCGCTACTCAAACATAAACTCAGATGTTCCATTTGTACAGATTATGTCAACTCAAGGTTTCTTTGCTTTCTTTGTTCCTAAAAAATGTCTGACCACCACAGCGAAATAAACTTATCTCAGTGAAAAACAATACTGTAAAAAGGACAGATAAGACTATATGCAGTAATGAACTATTGGACTTTCAGTGAACGTGTTCTTCTGTGCAGAGGCTGTGCCGTTTGCCAGCCCCAATTCTCTTCAGAACGTTATTTCAATATGGAAACCTGATTGGAAGTTACACAAGCTGTCAAACACTCTGAAAAATTATTTGAAAGCATAACATTATGGTGGAGTTTTAGATTGCTGGACATTATTTGAAATGAAAACAAAGCTCGTCCTCGACGGGCTACCGTGTTGATTGCCATCATTAGCGAGAGGGACACGGTGACATGAAGGGCGTTACGTCACTCACAAGCCGTACATGGAACGGAATGTTCACATTTTAGCAAAATGTTGACAATGCTTTGGAAATGTAAGCAAAACTGCCCACGTTTTGGTTTCAGCGCCCCTATTAGTACCTCAATGTATATCCGGTTTGTTTAGCAAATGCATAAGACTACGTATAGTAGGAATATAGCAATTATTTTCAGTTTTCAGAGCCGGTCTGGCCAAAATCAAGGAAATGTTTATTTGCTTAATATGGCAAGTGTTGAAAGTCCCTATAAAAGTGGCAGGAGCGTAATGAATTCCACGCAGGAGTCACAGCGTAGAGCAACTCCCAATATTTTATGAAGCATTTAACACTGGCCAGGGCTCGACCATTAATCACAGTGGAGGGGGAGAGAAGCGACCTAACTACGCCGAAAATCTGTGGTGTTAATTTAACCGACTCGGTTACGGAATCTCTTAATCTTAAACATTGGGGATACAGGAAAAAATGAATTCTTCAAACACACACAGAAGTTAATTAGATGACTGACTGCATTCATAACATAATTATATTCATCCATATTAAAAAACGTAATACACCGTTATTTCCCTTACCAATTCGATTCGATTAGACCTAATGAGAATGTTATGCTCGGAGAGCTATGCCAGTTTGCTACAGACTACAGTACATCCTTATACCTACAAATTCACAAAATCTTGGCGTGTACCCGTACCTCGCGCATCACGAGAACCGCCTGACCGATCGACTACAAACTACAAAAGGACAAGATGAAAGTCAGTTAAGACTTGCATCGTTCTGGAGTAGGCTGGGTGGTTTCCCATTGGTTTACTTAAAATCACAGCATCTGGACTCAAATAACCCTTCTTCCCAGCGCGTAAGAACCGTGTTCATTAATAATGAAGCAGTGATTCAACAAACACTAGAAATGACCATGTCAAACAAGTTCAGGATCAAAATAATATTGGTTCTCACTCAGATGAAATGACCATGTCAAACAAGTTTGGATCAAAATAATATTGGTTCTCACTCAGATGAAGTTACCCAAACAGTCTGGGCCGTTGCTGTCCTAGGCAGAATGAATAGTATGCCCTGGAGTGTGTGTGTGTGTGTGTGTGTGTGTGTGTGTGTGTGTCAAGCATTACCACTGCAAAATATCTGAGAGATTAACCAGCATCTCTCTCCTGAAAACAGACAGACAAGACAGATGCACGCGTATACTCCTCGCAGACAGAAATAGAGCCACGGACAGACAAAAATCGGTCTTCGGGATACCGCGAGACAATCCCACAGCCCGAACTGAACCCTCCTGCCTCTTTGCTTCAAGACGGAGCCAAGGTTGTTTTTTTCTTGCCTTGAACTACGAAAACCTCACGTCCGTCCTTGTGTAGAATAGCTCTCTTGTGGAGAGAGAGAGAAAAAAAAGGCAAGGTATTACACAGGAAGGGAGGGCAGAGGGGGGTGCCGTGCTGGTGGTTCTTCTGGGCCCACCCGTCTCACAGACACCTGCCTCTAGACTACGGCAGAAGGAAACACTGCCCGTCTTGGAATGCTGCCAGGAAGTCTAAATCTCCCACCGCCAGTTCCAGATCTCCTGCCTTGAGCCCCTAATGGGAGAACCTGTTTGAAGTTTCCAGGATGCAGATCTGATATTTCCTGTCTCAGATTAAAGAAGAGGGCCCCGCATTTCAGAGGCTTTTTTTTTTTTCATTTTGGAACATTTAATGCCTCTTATGTGAGCCGCCCACAAATCCACATCCAAAACTTTGTTTTACTCGAGACCCAAAAGAAAAACGTGATGTCTCCCCCAGGACCAAATGTAGCTGAAAATAGACGATTTACAAGCTCACAACGCATCGCGATTCGACGCGTTGTGACTTTGTAGATTTGCTATTTTCACTACTGCTTAAACTTTATTTTCTAATTTTATGTAAATTCTTTTGATTTTATTTATTCATTCATGAAATTCAAAAATCATGAAAGATTAAAACATCTTTTTGAAAATGTTTTTAAATTATTAAATGAAACAATTAAGAAAAGCTAGGACGTCTCCTAATCAGTGAGTATAAGAAGCGTATTAGATAAAAAGATAAAAAGATCATCTTCAGTGGGGATCTGAGAAAGGAAAGGTCCTTGTGTTAAAACGCTGTGGCCTCCAACAAGCCTCATATCTATTCACAAAGTCATTCATTCCTCCTTCTTCTCTATCTGGCTCTTCCCTCTTCTGTCACTCCGCACGCCAGTTCCTGCGTCGTCGTTCCTCCCACGCACTTCTTTTGGCTGTTGTATAATTGTATAAATATAGAGGCCTCAACGTCGGAGACACTGCTTTATTTAGCAGCAGGCAGCAGAGAGATGTGCAATTACTGAATGATTTGGACCAAAGTCTCACTATCGTCGGGGCTGAGCCGAGGCTTGTCTCACGTCCTCTTTTCTCTACAGTGTGTCTCTCAGCTTCCTCTCTGTCAATTATTTTTTCTTTAATAGTCTCACGGTTACTTCGCCTACTGTAGTTCCAGTGCCATAACCCTAAAGAACCCATGAAACCACCTAGACAGTTTGACTACAATTCACAGTTTTAAGAAATCATACACCCTGGGGATTTCACCATGCATAATGTTCTCGGAGGTGGTCGTCTTGGTCTTGCAACGTGTAGGAGTGTGTTGCAAGATGTAGGTGAGAAGTGACAGACTTAGTGGAAATAGAGCGCAGCGGAGTGTTAAACCTCAACTTTAATTTAATCAGAGGAGAATATTCTCACAAATTGCTTACTCTTAAGGCTCATACAGACTCCAGTTTAGGTGATAGCTAATTCACTGCGGTGTAGTTTTTTATCACTTCACCCTGGCTCATACATACTCCAGGGTTAAGTTCTTTATAGGAGCCTCTCTCGCCACCTCCTTATTCATACTCCAGTTTTTAGGTGATATTAAGTTGACCACCAAAACGGTGGTTAGTAAAAACAAGAGAGATGTGTTTGCTGTTTGGGTGGTGGGTGGTGAGTCAAGGTTCAAGGTTTCAAGGTTTCTTTATTTTGTCTCCCGAGGGAGAAATTTGTCTTGGACCCCAAGGACCCACAATGCAGCATACATAAAACAATACAATACAAGACAAGACAAAAAGTACAAAGTGACTCGTACATTTTGTCTTGTCGCTTACCACGGTGGTCACCTTGTCACCTAAAACTGGAGTATGAATGGGCCTTCTTTAACCCTTACAGTGTTATCCCAGTGTGGATGAGGCAGCCCTCTCTGCTCCTCATGATTCTGTCCCTGTCAGTGTTTCCCAAACCTTTTTTATTTCAAGGACCCCTAAATTGACATTAATTAGCCTGTGGACCCCCATTTGAAAATATATGCCAGGGACCCCCATAAGTAAAAGAAGATGTTTACAGCTCTAGCAGTGATTTTCAACCATTTTCACTAAGGGCCCCTGCGTTTTGAGCGCTACCGGTAATTATTAGGCCCAATGTAGATGTAAATCACAGTTAATTTAACTCTGAGAGTGTACAAATGGCCCCAAATGGACCATTTTGTACACTCTCTTGAGTTACAGACCAATAAGGGTCTATTTGTTTCCAAATTATCATTTACCTAGTAGGGAGGGACCCCCTGGAACTCCCTCAAGGACCCCTGCGGGTCCCCGGACCCCACTTTGGGAACCACCACCGCCCTTAGTGTTAATCCCTGTGTCTCTCTAATGTTGGCATTGCAGGGAGGAAGCCCGCAGTGCCCCGGCGACATCATCATCATTACTGACATTTAACAGATTGCATCAAAGTGTTGTAAACACACAAACTAAAGCCTCTCTCGCTTCATTCCTTCTGTAGTCTCTCACCCCTCTGGACAAGCAACGGACTGACTCATGTGGAAGGTATGTGCTGAGCCTACTAGTACAACCTCCAGTCAGCGTTAATGTCGGTCTCTGGAATTCTAATTCACACGAGGAACGCCCAACCATCCCCACTCCTCACTCACTCACTCAGTCACACCAAATCCTGCCCTTGCTGCCTATTCTTGATGTTTAATCCCGCTGGCTGGCTGGCTGGCTCGCTCCCCGCCGCTGCCGCGCCGTGTACGCATTCTGAGCACCAAGCAGGGTAGAAGTAAAGAGGGCATGTGGGGAGGGAGGGAGGGACGGCAATCAAACAGTCTGGGTTTTTTGGGGAGATCAAAGAAGCGGGCCACACAGGTTTAGGCCCAACGAAAACACGTATATAGTAGGAGGAGGAGGAGGAGCAAAAAATAGCCCTGCTTGTGTATATGCAACAAATTACACTGGGTTTCAAGGTTCTTTAAAAACCCATTAAAATTTGGTAATTATTATAGCCTTAATAGGGAAAAATAAATAATCCTCCGATCCAAGAAGGATATGTTAGCGTGCTGGAATAGTGTGCTGCTGTTGTTGTTGTTGAAAGGGCTCCAGTTTCCATGACAGAGCTCTCTCTCGGGGACAACAATTCCCATCGGTGTCATCGATGCATCTCTCTGAGAACCCGGAACAATCCGTCTTCCCAACAACAGAAAGAAACACACGAGAGCTCCCAACTCCCCGGAGACACCGACCGTCCGAAGCATGCCTTACTAGAATCTGTGGGGCCAACGACAAGGTCAAGGAAGTAACATGGTGATATTTTGATGAAGCGCCAAAAAAAAAATCATACGCTGAAAGGGTTGTGGGAGGGTATTTCCCCAACAACGTCTGTCGTCGGGAAATAAAATGCTGATTTGTTTGTGGCCTTCATGAGTGAAAAGATAAAACCATGTAACGGAGTGAGTTGAATTACATTGTGAACAACACCAAAATCTGACATTCTTGAGTTCCCAGTGCTTGATGGGTAGCATGTTGTCCAAAGTTACTCCCACACGCAGAGCTACTGAAGCGGCCAACCCCTAGGTTATGACATCCCATGAAAAGTGACCAGGGATTTGCACTTGTACCCCCCCAAAAGTCCTTAAAAGTCACCTTTCTATATAAACAGTGGACGGTGGGTCCTGTACAATACAACTTTCCTGGAATACTTCTCTAGTGTTCAATACTTTTACCTCTACTCCACTAAATCTCAGACAAATATTGTACTTTTTTCTCCACTACAGTTATTTGAAAACTTTACTAGTAACTTGATTTTGATTACAAAACGTACATTAAGAACTTCAGCCCTATTTAAACTTTGGCTATTTGAAAATATATAAGCTTGTAGATCTGCTATTCTCAACATATATATTTATTTTGATACATTTTAGATATATGATAACTTGTGAATTACGGGACATTCTGCATAATGAGTATTTTTACGGTACATAGCAGAACAGATTTTTTACTTACGCAAAAACGAACAATCTGACTACTTTATTCCCCACCTCTGCTGACTTCAGATTTCAGAATGACTCACCCAACATTTAGTAACATTATCCTCACTATCAGCAGTCTGCCCGTCGTCATCCTCATGCACAAATGAGACACACACACACACACACACACACACACACATGGGGTGTGGAAAATATAATACTTCTCTTTATGTTCCGCCACAGTATGCACACGTGCGCGCGCTTACACGTGTGTGACGTGCGTGCGACCGTGTGTGCATCAAATTATGAAGTGCCGCGGTTTTAACTAAACAGGTTTGTTGCAAAACCGACAACAACTGCAGGATCACACTGTGCCCTGCATATCTGGGCCCGGGGCTATTCAGTCACACGATATTTTCTCCTGTGGATTTTCATAACATAAATAATCTACCGCGCTCATTACTTTGCACATCACCTGGAGTGACACTCAATACAGTTAAAAAAAACAAAAAAGTCCTCCTACTGCTTTGACTTCTCTGCAGCAGTGATTGGAAAAAGTACTGAATTGTTTTATTTAAACGCATTTAGACCGAAGGTCGATTCTACAAAATGTCTTCTATCTAAATCACGACAGTTTTCTGAAAACCCTATGTTTCTATGTCAGTGGTGCTCAAACGAATTATCTGTATTTGGCCGTGGACCCCCCATCTGAAAATATGTTGTTCCAGGGACCCCCCAGGTCATATCGCGGCGCTATGACCTTGTAGATCTGCTATTTTTCAATAGCTAAAGTATGACTATGACTGTCATGTACTTGAAAGTACCAAAAGTATACAGAATGTTTCAAATGGAGTGAGCTTGTAGCTTGAGCTTGTAGATTGGCTATTTTCAAACAGCCAGAATGTATAAAAGCATGTATGTTTTGTAATAATAATCAAAGTAACTAGTAGTTAACTAAAGTTTTCATATAATCGCAGTGGAGCAAAAGTACAATATTTGCCTCTGAGATGCAGTGGAGTAGAAGTAAAATACTTGTAAATACTCAAGTATTAAGTACAAATAACTTAATACTAAGGTTGTACAGAAAGAACTTAAGCAAATGTACTCGGTGTACAATACATTCCACCCGTTCTCTGCAGCCTACCTCTTGTCTACTGTGCTAGCCTCAGATATGCTGTAGACACAGGGAGAGGTTAACCTAACCTCAGACCTTCCCATAGTGCGCACCCGGGCCAACACCCTCCATCTATTTGTGCTGAGTGTAGGCTTACACGGGCAGAGAACGAGGAGGAGGAGGAGGAGGAAGGGAGGGATACTTGAAAGAAAGAAAAGAAAAGAAAGAAAATATATTTTATGAACTACCACACAAACTCAAAAGTCTACAAAAAACCTAGATCTGAGAGGAAGCTTGGGGAAAGACCCCGGGTAATATGTATCCACCGATGATGAATTCCACAGGTTTCACACACAGCTGCTACGCAACGAGGAAGGTCATTAGAAATCCAAGATCGACTAGACCTTATGTTAAAGATATTAGCACGGTGCTACTACGCCCTGTCTAGGTCAACTGCACTCGCTGTATTATATTTCTTAATTAAGAACTTGTGATACAGCTGTCAGTGTGTGTATGCAAAAGAAAACATACAAAGCCACAAGGTGTGTGTGTGTGTGTGTGTGTTCTGAATATTAATAATCAGGTGTCTGAGCTGTAGACTAAACAATACAGCAAGGGTCAGCAAATGCTAACTCCAAACCACACTTTAATGGAGGTTGTCAGACCAATACATTAATGCTACGTTATTATTATGGCTGAAGCAACCTCACCTCATATACCGGTAAATCATTGATGAGAAAGCCATGTTGGGTTCACTTGATTTTTACTATTTGGGAGGCTGGAGTGGTGGAGAGTCAGTGGGTGGGCTAACTGGGCTTGGCCCGTTTTACTCAAGTCGTGACCCGTAAAATTGTCCATGACCCGCGGCGGCGGTGGCTCAAGGGTAGAGTGGCCGGGTGGGAACCACAAGGTTGCCGGTTCGCACCCGGGCTCCCCCAGAGTTAGTGTCGAAGTACCCTTGAGCAAGAGTCAACTGAAGTTGACTGAACCCCTAATTGCTCCCGATGTGCAGGTTGGTGCCGTGGATGGTTTCCTCTGTCATCGTTGTATGAATGTGTGTGTGAATGGGTGAATGTAATGCACAATCTATGTAAAGTGGCTTGGATAAAGGCGCTATATAAATGCACCATTTACAAATAGGAAACAGTGATCATTCTAACCAACTACTGGCCCCAAAATCCTAGACTAGTGAAAGTAACATCATGGTTAAAGCGTAATGTACAGTAGACGTCTATGAGGCAACAGAGTGTGTGTGCTTGTACTAGTGCAGTGGGTTTCAACCAGTGGTCCGTGGGGGGGTTCCAGGTGGTCGCCAACCCAACTAAATGATGGAGAGTTGGTAACAAAATGGACCCTTATAGATCTTTTACTTTTGAGAGCATATCAAGAGGTAAATTGTTGTTAAACATCTGCATTACTTAATTTACAAGAAGTCTACACAATTAGAATTGTTATTTTTTTAATCAACGTTTACCA
>OOFJ01139006.1:0-11412 GCA_900323375.1 Benthosema glaciale
TGAACCATTTGATTCTGTGAGAAGAAAATGGGTATTTATTAAATATAGAATACCGGCGGTGATACTATATTATGCTATTATCATATAGGAAAAGAAAAATCAAAGAATCAAATGTTCTATGGTCGGTTCACCAGGATCCTGGGTGGCTTGATTCTAGGCTATAATTTATTGATCAATATTTGTACAAATCTCTATGGGAAGAAATGAAGAATGGGCTCTACTCTGGAACTGTGAAACAAGAAAATGGCCGCCACTGCTACGCCCTAGAGTTCGTATTACACTATAATAAACACATTTACAGCCAAACTAGGTTTCTATGTTAAATTGTGTTAAGTTATTCTACTGCGTTTTTTTTAATTAGCCATACTACAGTGTATTATCATTATTACTGTTTGTTGGCAGCAAGTATTGCTTTATGAGGTAGTAGAGTAGTAGAGAAACAGGAAATTGAGGTCAGAGACAGAGAGAGAGAATTAAGGTAAACATGCGAGACGTGATGGGGAGTGTTGGGAGTCGGATTCAAACTCGAATCCTCGCAAACCATAGCTGCCGCAGCCACCAGGCATCCCCTGCAGAACATTATATGTAGGTATAGGGCTGTCACGATTACCGATTTAAGTAGATGATTACTTTTCACACAAATAATTGCGATTCAATATTTATTTGCTGGATTTTTGGAGCATTGTGAATATAATTTAAATGTATCTTTGGCCTTTAGGCTTCGTAATCACAAATACAAAGACATTACTGACAAGATTAATCATTTTATGCTTGTGTAAAAAATGGAAAAAATAGCGGAAATAGTTGTTGCAAGCTTGCAGATCAATCGCTATTCCGCTATTTTTGGACATGGAAACGATTGCAGATTATGCAAGAACAATTGTGATTATGGCAACAAAAAAAAGTGATTAGATCATGTAATAATTATATATTGCCATATAAGTACATCCAGTTTGGAGCAGTTGAGACGAATAACAGTCCAAGTCCATATTTTAATCTGACCCCTCCCCGAAAAGGCCTAACTGTCCTGACCCCATATCCATCATTTATACATTATGGATAATTAGTGTGGACTTAAGACTGTTATTCGTCTGTACTTACGCATGAATCTTACCTCATTAACAAAATTATGTGATATAAGTGTATATTGCTGTTGTCGGGCAGAAACCTCTAATCTCCATATTTTTTTTTGTCAAAAGCGTCAAAGTAGCAGATCCGTAAGCTCGAAATGCGCTGCAAAGCTTCGTGTTTTGAGCTTGTAGATCTGCTGTTTTTTTTTTTTTTTAAGTTAACAGTGATGGACGTTTGAGGTTTCCACCCCCGATAGAGACAAAATAATATCATGTTCCGACTAACAGGATATTAAAATGTAACGTTGATAATAATAATAATAATAATACCACACCTTGTGATGTCGTTATGTCGGTGCAATAATTCAAAATAGGTATGCTAAAGTGTGAGGCAGAGTGAAGCAAGCAGCCAAAATAGCATTGTTATTATCTAATACCGTCTTTAGTCAAATTAGCATCAACCATTACGACAAAGCAAAATTATGAGTATTAATTTAACTCCATGGACCCTTCCTCGGTTTTATGCTTCCTAAGTTGGACATATCACTAAAACCCTACAAAC
Source organism: Benthosema glaciale (assembly GCA_900323375.1). Lineage (NCBI taxonomy): Eukaryota > Metazoa > Chordata > Actinopteri > Myctophiformes > Myctophidae > Benthosema > Benthosema glaciale. Next base: position 1,633 of record OOFJ01139006.1, read on the forward strand.
CCCCACGTTGATTCTTTTTTTTTTAATATAATAAATGAAATAAAATCAACAACCAGATCAAAACAAATCTCTTCAGAGGGGAAAGATAATCTGAATAGATACAGTACAATCAATGATCCATCGAGCTGTGCTCTCTAAATGATTGCACCAAGTCTCTTTTGAGGGCCAGACGGGTCCATTTGACTTGCAAAGCAAGAGGTGTTACACTTGTGATTTAGGTCTGTGACCAGAAAACAAGATGATATAATCATTTCTTTCTTCTAGTTTTGAGGACGCACAACTCCAGCCGTGGAATCAAGTGGCGGCGTGGGTCTGCATGCAATCACTATAAGTGAGAGAAAGAGAGAGAATATGCACAGAAAAAGAGAGAGACTAGGGGTACCACAGTTGATCAAATTAATAAAAAAAAAAGAAAACAATCAATCACTAATAAAAAAGGAGCAGTTGAGACGAATAACAGTCTAAGTCCATATTTTAATCTGACCCCTCCCCGAAAAGGCCTAGATGTCCTTACCCCATATCCATCATTTATACATTATGGATCAATAGTGTGGACTTGGACTGTTATTCGTCTCAACTGCTCAAAATTACTTAATTAAATAATCAAATAACATTGATCAATCCCTATTTTGTGATCGAAAAGCCTAAAAGAAATGATTTCAAAAGAATATAGTTCAAATAGCCGATCTGCAGTGCCACTGCATGTCGCAATACAATGTGATGTGAGCTTGCAGATCAGCTATTTAAAGTATTTCTACCAGACACCAGGCACCGTTGTGCGATGAAGCATAATTTTATAATATGAAACACGTTTTTCTCAATTATGTTTTAAATCAAAAAGGTAATCGATAGACTGATCACCAAGAAATTAATCGATAGTTGCAGCCATAAGAGAGACCCCACGTGCGGCCACTTAAAACGCCAGAAAAGTCCTCTCAGTTATTTCATGTTATTGTGGGGTAAGCTTTCTTTTTTGTTTTGGCTTTTCTGCCTTTTAATTGATAGATACAAGTGGAGATTGACAGGAAAGAGGGAGAGAAGAGAGAGACGGGGGGAGACATGCAGAAAAGGTCGTCATGGACGGGACTCGAACCGGCCAGAGCCTATATAATAGGTAATGTGGCTTACCCCTGACCACAAGGCCAGCGGGCGCCCCGTGGGGTGAGCTTTTTACTGAAAATAGCAGCTCTACAAGCCCACAACGACACGTTGTGAGCCATGATTTCCCCGCAAACCTTCCCCACAACACGGATGCCGGGGGGGGGTTTTAAGCGATTTAAAGAGCAGTTTACTGTCCAGTGTTGTCCACCCAAGTGCCCCCCAGACAGCCATTATTAAACCCGGTATTAGCAGTGTGTGATCTCAAAAAGCGATTAAGAGGAGGAGTCATGCATGATCATCAGGCCCCCACAGGTGATTTGTGTGAGGATAACGAAAGACAGCACCATTCCGTGTGAAGTTCCAGTTTGTTTTCACGTCTTACCATTCCATGCTTGGTTGGGGATGTGGTGTGGTGTGGGGTGGGGTGGGGCGACGGCCCACCGAACAGCAAAACAAAGTTGACATTAGGACACAGTGTCATAGTATAGTAGAGCAGTTGTAGGCAGACTAATAATAGGTCCTACACTTTGACTTAGGCCGCTACAGTAAATGGTCAGAATACACAGCTGTGTCTCCATGTCATACTGCATGTATGTGTGGCTCGGGAGGGTTGACAAAATTAACTCTCCCTTCACGGCACGTGAACTTGAATTCCATAACACAGCTTAAGGTTTTACCTTATTAAACTCTTAAGATGAATGCTGTCTGGTGTTACTCTGTGATAAGAGTTCTCAAATTCTAGCCCAAACGCGACCCTATACCCGACCCAACGTTTTTTTTGGCCAGGTCGGGTCCTGAAATGTATTCCAATTAATCAAGGCCTGGCTCAGTTAGTCAGGCCTCTTGGGAACTCTAATCGCTTCAACTAATGACTGAGACTTTAAGTCAGGTGGCTGGCAGATCGCTATAGCTGAACTGGCCACGGGAATGTTATGCGGGTGTTTAAATGTACAACCTTTAATGTATTACGTGTAATGTATTACATGTAATTTTGTCATCCAAATGTGTCACATTTGGATGACAAAATTAAGACTCATACATTCATTGATACATTTTCCTAGGCTTGTGCAACATGGATCAAAATCAAATAGCTGTATATCGATGCAATATTGTGACAAGACGACGTCGAGGGGGATATTCGTGCTTTGACAAATTATCTACACGATGATAGACGACAGCTAGATCAGTCAAGTACATTTAGAAACAACACGTATGCCAAATCATATTACAATATACCAAAATCTCACGTGATCTCGTCATGGAAAACGACATGGATATGATATTGATCGACTGGAAATGTTATTTTACAGTGTTGTGGAATACATTTCAAACAATAGCACGAGTCAATAAAATAAAATAAAAACTGCTACTTTGAGGACAGAAACCATGAAAAGCACGACTAGACTCGTTTACATCGGGATCCTCCCATTTTCTAATCATATAATTTTGCCCTGGAAAGGAGCCAGCTTAGGTGGTTCGGGCATCTGGTTAGGATGCCTCTCAAGCGTCTCCCTATAGGGAGGTCCTCGATGCACGTCCCACTGGGAGGAGACCCCAGGGCAGATGGAGGGATTACATCGACAATAGCAGACCTACAAGCTCATAGCGCGCCACTCGGTGGCGCGCTATGAGCTTGTAGATCGGCCTTGCACCACCTCGGGATCCCCCAGGAGGAAGTCGCTAATGTTGCTCGGGACAGGGAAGTCTGGAGCTCTCTGGTGGAGCTGTTGCCCCCGCGACCCGACAACGGATAAGCGGTTGAAGATGGATGGATGGATGCATGGATAATTTTGCCCATAATTTCCGAGACCTAATTCTTCCTCATCATTCAGATGCATTACCCGGCTGTTGTTAACTTGTGTATTGTTTGATAATCAAACAGCAACGTCAGGCGAACCACACAAATCAAACAGGGGAACAAGCGAACCCTCACAAGTCAAACAGGGAAACAAGCGAACCTCTCAGGACCCGCTCTCATCTCTCTGTTTAATTATACTTCTGTGAGGTGAATTAATTCATGATGAGAGGCAGGCTGCTCGTCATGGGAGACAACTGCATTCCAATGGGTCCCAAACTTTTCAGGCCGCTCGCTCGGCTATATACCCCCGAAAATAATCATATTTGTTTACACGTTTACAAGTTATACATTTGAATGAATTACTCTACCACATTCATTTAAAAGGATGTTACATAATGCAGTCAGCTATTCTAACATGGAAAAACACTCAATAGTACAGCAGATAATAGGATAATGATCGTTCATAAGCGGATACAAGCGTGAAATTTGGCATGAACATTCCTCTGGGTCATCTCTTTATCTTTTTAAACCGAGCCAACCAAAAATCCAATATGGCGGCCCCAAAAATCCAAGATGTCCGTCCAGAAATGTGTTTTTTTCCTTTATAAGTCGAAATGTATTGATTTCAAGCCCCATAAATATAAGCCCCGGTGAATATAAAGTTGGGCATTGCGGATATTTTGGTACCAAGCACATGTCTGTATCTATTACGGTTCTTGAGATACAGCATATAGGTACTTATACAGACTCGGGAGAGCAAGAAATGTGTAACATTGATTCTTGTTAAGTGGATATTGTCATACAAAGACCACGGGCGAGCCAATGGCTCAGGGAAATGGGCAGTGGAAAGAATAAAGTACATCCTGAAGAGGTAAGTTGGGTATGTATGAGGAGGGTCTGGGGACCCTTCACCCAGCTCTTTGCAAATGTTGATGTGTTGACTATGCTTCGCAACGATAGTGGAAATGCCTCAAACAGTAGTGATCTTATTAACCTTGATATATCTTACCTAGGTTTTTTTTTTTCTTCTGTTAACTGTCATGTCTCATCATTGTTGTTGTCGTATGTCTTGCGCCACTTGGCTTCCTAATTATGCCACAGCAGTGCTTGTTACGATATGTCACGTCATGTATGTGTATATGCGGGAAAAAATAAAATAAACACATTGTTTAAAAAAAGTAAATAAAAAAGCTATTCTAATAGCACAGTTATGAGCCGAGTAGGCTGCCACCAACGTCAAGACTGTCAATTTGAGATCAAAAATAACATTGTCCCATTGAGATCAGTGTGTCTCACAGAGAATGTATGCTGCCATGCATCTCTACTGCCACTGGTTCCATTTAGCTGGAGAAATGTTGTCGAGGTTGTTGGGTTGTCAAGCTTCAAGGGAGCTGGTAAAGGGCACAACAACTAAACTGAAGTCAAACACTGGCGTTTTCATGTCGGATTATTACCCCCATAAGGTCTGCTCTGCACACATGCAGGCACAAATGTCAAAAGTGTCCTAAACGTAGCTAGCCTGATTCTTGAGTCAATCGGAATCAGATTAGCTGCCAGTAGTGTACAGAAGGTCTACAAATAGACCAGGCCCAGTGGCCTACACACAATAGCAGGAACTAAGATAAGCATCACAATATAGAGTAGTAGGGCTGAGCAACAACATGGGTAACATCAAATATCATACTATATTTGACCAGATACCTCGATATCTATATTGTGACCACAATATAAATAGTATGACATTATTTAGTTTTTTTTACAGTAGCACTAGCAATACTACAGCTCACAGGCCTGTAGATAATCTATTGTCAGTCAGTATTCTTTGCAAGGTATAAGTGATTAGAACCCAAGACAATACTTAGGTCATATAAAGATATTACAATATCTCCCAGATGTTCCCCACCCAGCCCTAATATTCAGTAGCGAAAAACCTCTATATCCCTAAAGAACATATAAAAGGCACATTGTTTGTAATCACAAAAGTATCAAAAGGGGGTGGGATGTGTGACATGTACAAATCATTTCCTTATCCAGTTACTATAAGAGTCGTAACTGACCCCCCCCATGGCAACAGACACGTTTTTTTCCCCCTGGGCAGTACTTGGAGGAGTCTGCGTGTTTGACAGCGAACTACAGTCAGTGTGTTCACCGCATTCATTCACCGTCTGACAGCAAACCACATTCCATGGCCTATAGATAAGACATGCCCGCCCGGGAGAGAGGCGTGCCCTGCCCGCTCCCCTCCCCTCTCACCCTCCATTTTTCATGATCCACACCTGTTTAAAAAAAGAAAAAGGTGAAACCCACGCAAGCTGACTCATAAAACTATCAAAGAAGGAGCGGGCACGAGTGAGACATTGCTGGGTAATGTTTAAAAAAATGCTGGCATTATTTAACCAGAACACTGTTAATCGCCTGACATGGCCACACTCCCTGCACAGGATACAGTAGTGGTTCTCAACCTTTTCAGGCCGTGATCCCCCCCCATTTTGTTTGACTCGGATAAATGCTGTAAAAATAGCGGATCTACACGCTCAGATCCGATATTTTCAAAAAGTAGTATAGTTTGTTGATTACTTTTGATTCAGTAATGGTCTTGTTTTCTTTGTATTAAAAATGTCCTTAAATTGACACTTCACTGTCATCTGGGGACCCCCACCCTTCACTGTCATCTGGGACCACCCCCACAAAAGAAAGTCCTGTGGAACCACTGACCTACAGACTACAGTATAAGTCCATGATCATTACCTTAGACACGGAAGGTCTTTGCAGACTGGACCCGTGTTTTTAGGAAAACCTGCGCTAAAACTTCAAAAAGTTTGCAGTATACCGGTATGTGACTGCAAACAGGCGATGTAACGTGCCTCCGAGTTCCTTCACTTTGCTCACAGCCACCGAGGCTGATATTTTGTTTCAAAAAAGAAAGTGGCACACATACACACCACAGTGTCGGGTGGCCACCTTCGTGTTGGGAGGGTGCTGTTCACTTGAGACGGGTTGTAATATGGCTGTTAAGATCAAAGCCGCGGTGTCCTCCACACAGTAGAGAGTCAGGAGTTCCCCTGACCCTTTCAGCTCTAGAGTCGAAAAAATAGTGAAAATGGCCCATCTATGAGCTCACATTGCGTCATGACGTGCCTCGTTGTGAGCGCTAGTAGATCGAATTGAAACATTTCTGGAAAAAACGTTCCATAAGATAATAAAAATACAAATAAAAATCTGTTCCATAAATCCATCACTTGTCTACTTTCACTGTGCTGGCATGTTGTTATAATAACTCTCCCTTGATATAAACCTTCATCTATCTATCTCTATATACTGTAATAAAGCTTCTGTCTGTCTGTCTGTCTGTCTGTTTTAATCTTGCTCACACAAGCTGAAACTTTCCACTGTAGTGGTGAGTGATCCACGGAAGGTCATTAAAACGCTTAATTTGTTTAATATGTAACTTTTTAAAAACTTTCATATCGCACTTTAGGTCAATATAGACACTGGGCTTGAACTTTGCCCACATTATGGAAATGTATGACATCACACACACTGTACTGATGTCATAGACCGACGACCACTGTGGGTCAGTCCCCCCAGGGGGATGCATCCATGCCACTCCTGCACAGAGTTTGGTAAACACAGGGCAGTGAGTGGCATGCAGCTTTTGAAATCTTCCATAGAAATTGAGACACCAGTGTCATTATTGCTGCAACTGACTCCACTCTCTCTGTGTAGTCAATGTCAGTTCCAGAAAGTGGCAGCGGATCCCCACTTTATTTATTTCTTTATTTGAGGAAGGGGTGTGAGGTTTGTACTTGAAAAAAACAATATATACCATTACTGCATCAAAAGTAATCAACAAACTATACCGGTCAAACATAATAAATTGGCCACATTGTCAAATAGTATGAGAAAGAGGCAAAGAATGTGAAAGGCGCTGTAAGCTTGATATACAGCATCAGGGTGGGCGATTCCCGGCTCCAATATGGTTATTTTGGGGGGTGTCACGACCCGAAAAGGTTGAGAGCACTGTCAGAGACTGGACTCTAAGTACTTTGTTTCAGCATAACTGAAACAAATACATAACTGAAAATAATAACGTGGGCAACAACGCGTGTACATACGAATAGTAAGTTACTCACACATTAAAGGCTCATTCATAGTTAAGAGTTTGCGGTGGTTTAGGTGATCACCGCTTCACCGAAAACTACAACATGACTTTACATCACCTCAAACCACCGCTCCTTTAGCCCTGCTCTCTGTTTTTACTCACCACCGTTCGGTGGTCACCGGGAACGCCCACCCAACGGTGGTCACGTAAACCACAGAAAAATCTAACTATGAATGAGCCTTAGCACTCAGTCACAACATCACACGCAGTACACTCACAACACCTCAATATTTTAACTACATTCCAGGATGTCTTTTCTCACAGACCCGAAGAAGAAACATGAGACCTTTGTTTTAAAACCTGCGACTTCCTGACGCTCAGGGTTCCTCTTGCACAGAGCTAGGAAACCTCTTTATTTGGTTCAGTTCAGGGCAACGGTTTCTAATCTCTGTCTGATGTGTTTATTTCATTTTCTAATAGATGATTCTACGACTCGAGTATTGTGTTCTGTATTGTTACCTCGGCTACGTTGCAAATGAGGGCGTGCCCCTCAGCTGTACTGTAAACAGCTCACCTGTGTTTTCCTGTACTCGGAGAGCTGCGACAGGCCGAGGAACGCGACGACAGCGCCGCCGCCGATGATGGCTGTCCGCTTGGCAGCCTTCCGGAACGCCATGGGTCCTGCACACACACACGGCCAGAACAAGGAGCAGCGTGAATATATAATACAACACAGACCGCCATGGAGGGAGATAGGCGTAGAGAAGAGACTATAGGATAGGGCCAGCAGCCAGGGGCTGAAGGACATTAGATGGGTCATCTTGAGAGCAATGGTTCTCAACCGGTGGGTCTCGTCGGGACCCCCAGGGGTGTCTCCACCAAGGATAGTAGAGCAAGGATAGGAAGCAAAGACCATACTTCCGTACTACGGTGGAGTCCTGGGAGTAAACAGACATGCGCAATAGAGACCAGGACGTTGTAGATGCACGTTGCGCATGTCCGTTTCCTCCCAGGACTCCACCGTAGTACGGAAGTATGGTCTTCGCTTCCCGGTCTTTAGATAGACCTTGGTCTCCACATGATTTTGGGGAGGGTCCCCAGATGACATTGAAGTGACAATAGAGACCTTTTTAACACAAAATGAAGAAAGCAAAGAAAAAGACCATGACTGCATAAAAAGTCATCAATAAACAAACAGATGAAACACTGGTCAAATGGTCAAATAATAATATAAGAAAGAGGCAAGAATAATGTGGAAATAGCCTTTTGCGAGGCATTGTGAGCTTGTATATCTGCTATTTTCACAATATTTATCTTTGTAGGCATCCACTGGGCTAGTATAGTGGTCAAATAGTATATTATAGTGGTCAATCAAAGATGCAAAATTATATTATACTAAATATACTGACATTTATACCACTTAAAATGGTATAAAAGATCGGTTTCTCTAAATAAGGTAAATTGCCGATCACAGAAGGGTAAATTGCTGATCACCGATCGGAGTGAATATTGGCCGATATATGGCAAATCGGCCAATCACCGATCGATTATCGGTGCATATCTAATCTGTGGAACGGCGTAAAAAACAATTGAAAGCCTCAACTCCTACACATTCCAAGTGCTTGTCGGGGTAGGGGTCCCCCCAGTTCAAATGTTATTATTTTAGTGTGGGTCACTCACTCACGCCTGACAAGTTGAGAACCCTGGATGTGTAGAGAAACCCAAAGAGAGAGAGTGACAGAGTGAGAGGGAGTTAGTGAAAGTCAAAGAGATGGAGAAGTGAGCAAGAACGTTGCTACTTTTCTGTGCAGTGTTGGTTTCAGAATGTCGGGTACGTGTACGTGCTTATGGCCGCGCGTGTGTCTGTGACACAATCGCCACAAGAAATTATAATTGTTTTTTAACCCATTTCAGCCTGAAAGCTATGCTAAAAATGTCTTCTAAATACTGAAAGTTTTCTGAAAAAACCTTATTTCTATGTTAGTAGTTCTCAAATAATGAATCTCAAGGACCCCAAAAATGATCTGTAATTGGCCCCCGCTGACCCTCATCTGAAAGTATGTTGTTCCAGGAACCCCCAGAACCAAAGACATGAGTTAAAAACGTTCGCTCTGGAACAATATATATTCAAAGATTTGCGCCACATTTTCACGATTTTTCAAAAATAGCAGACCTACAAGCTCATAGCGCGCCACTCGGTGGCGCACTATGAGCTTGTAGATCTGCTATTTTTCAATAGCTAAAGCATAACATAATGCTTGAAACACCAAAAAGGTTCCCGTCTAGAAAGGGTTAATATAAATAATTAACTAAACCTATTAGTCTGATTTAGCACTTAAAGGGGAATTCCACCCATTTTTTACATTTTACTATGTAATTAATATACCTTAGAGATGTTGTGTGGACATAATAAAATAAAAGTCCCCCCATTCTGTGTTTCCTAGAACTCATTAACATGGTGAATCACATCTTGATGATGTCATCAAGATGTGATTCACCATGTTAATGATTATTCTTTTTCATACTGTGTTTTCTAGGAAACACAGAATGGGGAAACGTTTTTATTATGTCCACACAACATCTCTAAGGTATATTAATGACATATAATAGTAAAATGTTGAAAATGGGTGGAATGCCCCTTTAAGCCCTATATATGATAAACTTTGTTGTACAAATGGTGTCGTTCACAAATAGTGAAAATAGTGATGTTGTGAGTGACTGTGAGTGTGTAGATCTGCTATTCGTGCCATTATTGAAAACAGATCAAGTACTTGTCATA